>PVJO010003447.1:21096-123287 GCA_004026905.1 Hystrix cristata | reverse complement strand
GCGTGGTGTACCGGCAGCTGACCGGCCGCAAAGTAAAATGAGTAAATGCAAGGAATGTATGCAAATAAGCAATGCAAACAAGCAGCTAGTTAGCTTCTTCCTGTATCTTTTATCTAGGCTACCTGCCCCCAGGGCGGCCCGCACTCCCACCCCCAATCTCAGCCTCACATCCTTGATCCCAGCAGAACCATGCCAAACCATCAATGGATCAATTTAGTAATCACACACTCTAGATCCAGCTATCTCTTACCACATGAGGCTTTGGGGGGATATCTAGACATAAACCATAACAACACCTCAAGACTTTTACTGTTCTTTTCATTTTTCTGAAGTAGGACGGTCTATCCTACAAGGCTAGAAGTCTAGAACTAAAATGATTTCATTAATTACTTACTTGGACCAATTTTCCAATTAGGAAAAGGATTCCAAAAAGGAAATAATATTTTGGGGAGGTTTGCAGTTACTCTGCGGCTAATCAAAAATCCAGTTTTTTGACACAGTCATATATAGTTTCCATAATGTTATTTTTCAATGTTTTGGATCCAAAAACACATGTTGACAGAGACAGGAATCTGACAGGTCTGCAGAGGTGTTGAACTAAGTGTAATCCCGCCTTGTGGTCTTAACAGCATTACACATTGGCTACCCCCACAGCCTATACAATGGGGCTTCTATCCTGGTTCATCGAATATTCAGAGTGCAATTCACACCAGGCTTCGTACTAGGCATTTGGCCATGTTCTGGGGGAATTATACACACAGTCAGTGGTTTCTAACTGTGATGGTTGATTGATTGTGTCAACTTGTAAGAGAAGCTTAACTAAATTGGTTTAGCAATTCTACACCCTAGGGTGTAGAAGATCCACCCTAGGGCAGCCCATTCTCTAGATGGTATAAAGGGGAAATAAAGAGGGATCTAGGCCTGCTGGTTTCTTTGGATCGGTTTCACTTCCTTTGGAGGAGCTCTAGACTTTCACTTGGATCCTTGGAACTCCAGACCTTCACCTGGATACTTCGGACCTCTAGACCTTCACCTGGACCCTCCAGACCTTCTCCTGGATCCTTCAGACCTCCAGACCTTCGGCTGGGCCCTCCAGATCTCCAGCTTGCAGACGGACCCTCTGCACGCTTCCATGCCTGACTTGTAAGAAGCCCGAGGAAGCCAAATTGTAAGCGCTCAAATATTCATGTATCTACCATTGTATCTGTTTCTCTAGAGAATACTAATACACTAACTTTTTCATCCTGAAGGAGCTCTTCTCTGATGTTTCCCTCAGTGGATCCCACGTTTTGGGCTTGTGACAGCTCTGATAGTTCCTAGAATTACTTAGTCATGACTTCACTGACATTCACTCAAATTGTTCCCAAATTTTCATCACTAAATATAAAATAAAGGACATCTAAAATGTACATAATAGATTATTTTCTTTAGTCTCCAAAGTGGAATTACTAGGTCCAAGAAAATGAGCATGTTGAAGGTATCTTGTTCTAGTTTGCCAAGTTTCTTTCCAGCAGGCTTGTTTTCACTTAAAAATGAGCACTCAATTCATCAGTCTGTAGTCAATTAATGACTTGATATTTGTGTTACTGATTCATCCCAGTCATGTGCCTCGCATAATTCTGTATGTGTGTATTACAACTCTCCCCAGTGGGTTCAGTTTTTCAATTTTGATGATCGCATACTATACAAATATTGAAATAGTTAGAGTGCAAATGGTTTTCCTCTTTGGAGGTTTTATCTATCATTTATCTGCAGGACAGCCATATTTCCTGTTCAGATTTCCTCACTGAAGCCTCCTTCATTCCTCACCATAGTGTGGAGCCGAAGGGGTTTGCAGGCTCGTGTCTTACCAGGTTCAGAGAGGTGGTTCCAGATAACATGGAACAGGGTTGCCACACCCAAAGTGGGCTAATGAGGTGTGAGGAAGGTTGAGACAGGGCACAGTTCAGAGGGTCTGTGGGAAGGGGAGGCTGGAGTGAGTTCCCTGAGCCAAAAGGCGATCAAGACCCCAAGGGACCACCTTCTCTAGAAATCTGATGATACTTGCTTCAAGTTCTCATTATACTGCCTTTTTTTTTTTTTTTTTTTTTTTTTTTTTTTTTTTTAACTTCAAATCGCTGAGTGGTGAGCCAGGAGTGGTGGCACACACCTGTAATCTCAGCACTTGGGAGACTGAGGCAGGAGGACTGCTGCAAGTTTGAGGCCAGCCTGGGCTACCCAGTGAGTTCAAGACCAGCCTGGACTACATGGCGAGACCCTGTCTCAAAAACAAATAAAAAAATAGGCCTCTCCAATTAAAAAAAAAATCACTGAATCGTCATCCATATGGTTTAGTAAATATTTCTTTCTCACTGATTCCTAACACTCTTTTAAGCATAAACTCAATTCTTGCATGTAATGATACATCAAATCTCTTCTGTTTTTGTCTTTTCTTAGATCGATTGTACATTATTAGTACTTCATAAAATAGTTTACCACCTGAGCTTCAACAATCTTTTTAAAATGATCTTAATTGATTTTCTTTTCATTCCAGTTTCAAGCAACATTTCATTCTATAAAATAGAAGTGTTTCCTTCACGACTTTTATTTGTTGAAATTTTCTTTGATATTTTTGCCTGTATTATATCCTTCCAGATAAACCCTAGGACTATTTTGTTGATCTCAGAAACACCTAAACAAAGAAAAGAAAGGAGAAAAAAATAAAAAAAATTAAGAAAGGCTATAGATTATTGTATTCAAAATGCAGCACTTTTGCAATATTTATTTTCTAACCCAGGAATGAGGCATAAGTTTATAGTTAGGACACTGATTAACATCTTCTGAAAGGCTGGCAAGCTGTCTTTGTATTTACCAAGATTATTTCTTAGCAATTTAATATTTGCTAATGGTGTTATATCAATGAATGAGTTTTTTTTATCTTCATTAGTATGTCTTCCTGGTTATTACTGCTTTTATGGAGAAGTTGCAGTTTGTTTTCTTTGTACAGAGTTAATTTATTTCCCTCTCTTACTAGTTTTGAGAGCCTTTTAATTTATTCATTTGGATTTTCCAGGTATATAATCGTATCATGTATAAGTCATGATGATTTGGTCTCTAATACTCCAATGATAATAATTCTTTTTAAAAATTCATGTCTTACTACATTACCCAGATATTCTAGAAAATATTAAATGAGTTACAAGTAATTTTTTTATCTCTGATTTTAGCAAGAATGCCTTTAGTGTTTCACTATTATCATTTATTTGTGGATTCATCCAGAATTTACTGAGCATATTAAAACTGCTAGACTCAATACAAAGTGCTGGGGATGCAAGGCCAAAAGGACACAGTGTCTGACCCCCAAGAATGTAAACTAACAGGATTGACTTTGAACTAGGCATGAAGTAAAATGTCAAATAATTAGTCCAACTATTTTGTTGCCAAAAGCAGAGCTGTGTTTAATAGACCTAGTGATTTATATTGGCTACCAGGATTTGGTAGCATCCTTTCCCAGTGCTTTTCTGAGATAATCATGGAATTCCCTCTATAGGCCTATCAATGGACAGAAAAAGAAAATGTGGTATACATACACAATGGAGTACTACTCAGCCATAAAGAAGGATAAATTTGAGTCATTTGTAGAAAAATGGATGGATCTTGAGATAATAATACTAAGTGAAATAAATCAGACACAGAAGGCTTCTCTGAGAGATCCATAATAAACGTAAAAGACAAAATGAAAGAGAGTAAGAAATAGGAAAGTAGATCTGGGGAAGGAGGGGGGCAAGTGAGGGAGTAAAAATGATCAAGATGCAATTTGTTTGTGTACCAGTTTCCCAAGAAGGATGCAATTATTGTGTATTGCAAACACATACCACAAAAAGACACATTATGTTCATTTCCACATCAAAGTTAGTTGGTTGTGGAAGATTATTATTATAAATTTTCTTTCTCTTTTGCAGTACTAGGGATTGAATCCAGGACCTTTGCCCTGAGCAACATCCCCAGACCGCTTTTTATTTTTGATTTTGAGACAGGGTCTGGCTAAATCACTAAGTTGCCCAGGCTTTGCTCAAATTTGCCATCCTCCTGCCTCAGTTTCCCAGAGTGCTGGGATTATAGGTGAGTGCCAGGACATCTGGCTATTATAAATTGTTCTGAATGTTCCTCACCCTATAAAGCAGCTAACTGCCAGGGCTGTTTGCAATGCTTACTTTTCTAAACTGGTTTTGGCGTGCATATGCACAAAGTCACCACTGGACAACCCCCTTCCTAAGAGGAAAGATGTCCTTTGGAAAGGCTGGTTGTGCATGTAGGCGCATGTGGGAGCCGGGGCATTCTGCATCTCAGATGCGCAGGTCAGCAGGACTTTAGTTCCGTACTTGTGATCAATTCAGAAAGGTACATGGTACTGTGCACCTGGCTGAGCCAAGCGGCTGAGGAGGCATCGGTTGAGGGGATACAGGGTGAGGACACTGTCGCCTTTGGTCCTGCACCATGGGCTGCCAAGGCTGCCTCCCACCCCTCTCCTTCCTCCCCTAGCTGACAGTGGACCCCCAGATGTTCCTGAGGGTTTGCTCCTGCGGCCCAGGTTCTTGGGGAAGATGGACACTCCCATCAGCTCGCCAGTGTGTGGTCTGCAGGCTGCTCTGTAACCAGCACAGGATGGGGCTACGGAAAGCAGGACTTGGCGTGGGGTGTAGACAGAGGCATCCTCTCTTCTCTCTGGACAAGTGATGTGTGCAGTGATCCAGGGCGATGCCATGAACTGTGTCACCAAAGACAGAGGCAGCCTTAGGACAGAAGCACTGGAGGGAGAAGGGGGGATCCTGTATCTTAGCCTGTTTTGTGCTGCTGTAATAGAGTATGTGAGGACGGTCATTTTATAAATGACCAGCCAGGAAGGCCAAGATCAAGGTGCCTGCATCAGTGAGGGCCTTCTTGCTGTGTGTTCACGAGTCAGCGGGCAGAAGGGCAAGAGAGGGCCAGGCTACCCTATGCACCTTCTTAGGGTGACAGTGACTGGTTTGTGAGCACAGAGTTTTGAGGGCCTGAACATTCACCTCCCAGGCTGCTGATTTGGGGGCTGGGACTCCCACCCAGGGACTGAAGGGAACTGTCAAACACAGTGCCTGGATCTGAGCTGTTTGTCCCGTCCCTGAAGTCCACCCTCCCCTGGACTCACAGACAAGCTCGCTGCTTTCTGTTTGACCAGGATGAGCTGTGTTTTCCAGTTACCACTGGCCCACACTTGTTGGCTAATGAGCCTTTCTTCCCTGAAGGTTTCCGTCCCGATCCTTTGCCCACTCCCCACTGCAGGCCTTGGTGAGAATTCATAGAAGCCAGCGTCCCACAGAGCAGGGAGCACACCCTACCTCTCACGTCCCCTGGGTGGAGCAGTGTGGGCACCAGGCTCATGACCCTGTGACAAAGTGAAAAGAGGGGGCTGGAAAGAGGAGCCATTTCCTCTTCTGTCGTCAGAGGAACAGAAATCATGATTCATCAGACAAATGCCTGAAGGTGGTTCCTCATACCCGGCCTCCTGGAGGGCAGGGTCTGGTGGATGCAGGGGCCATGACATAAGGGGCCATGCAGTGACTGGCTTGGGTGTCCACCAGCTGTTCCCCTCGGTGTCTGAAAGGATGCTCTGTGAGGAACTGCCTGCAGTCTCCAGAACACTCTGTTAGGTCACACACTGATAACGTCCAACGGCATCAACCAGACATACTCTTTGCAAAGTGAAGGTTGTTTATTGCTTGTGATGATTTTAACAGACAAAATACTAAGCTGGGGTTGTCATACCTACAAGGCGATCTTTATGAAACAAATGTCTGCATAGAACTGTGTTGGAATGAAATTCATGCATCAGTTTTTTTTTGAGGTCTCATTTCCCCTTTTCTGGGTGAGGAGGGGCCAGCCATAGACACACCTCAAGGTGGTGGAGGGTCTGCCTTGGGGCCGCACACCCTGCCCCCTCCATCGGTCCTTACAACTACCTGCCTGGGTTCACTGCACTTCATCTCAAGTTTCTACCCGGAGAAAGCAAAGGTCATGCACATTGAAGAAAGAAGTCATATTGCCTTTTCTTACAAAATGAGATGAAAAAATAAATTTAAACACACTTTTCAAGTGTCACTCTCCTTTAAACTTTATATATAATATACGTTAAAGTTCTTATTTTTCTTTATCAATATACTCTATTTAGAACTTTAAAAAAAAACTTTCTTTTTGGTACCTCTCATTTCCTGTGTTAGCCTGGGAAACATTTAAAAATACATCTCCCTAGAACTCTTCTGTGCAAATAATAAACATAAATAATATTAACGTTTATGTTATATATATAAAAAAGGACATTTCAAGGTTTCCCCTGAGGCCGCAGGCTGCTCTCGTCCCTTTGGGCGATCTAGAAGTAGTCAGTAGCCTGTCTCTGTAGGCCAGACAGATCCTGCTCTGGCTGCGGGAGGCTGGTCAGGAACTCACCGTCCCTCTTGTCCACGTGTAAACTACTTCTGGAGAACCGCAGGACGCTTCCCAGCCCACTGACCAGCGATAGGGAGGACGCCCAGCCAAATGGGCTGAAGTTGGGCGGGCTGAAGAGAGATGACCGGGGGGCTGGCCGGCTGGTGCCGATGGGCTTCCTCTGCAGGTCCCCAGGACACTCTCCTGAAACCGCCTCCCGGGGACCTCCAGCAGGCTGTTCTCTCTCAGTGGCACGCTCACGTCCACTGTGCTGGGCTCCCCGCTGGCCTCCCCGCAGACCGGTGGCTGCTGTATGTGCTGGGCAGCTTGCAAGGCGCAGTCCCTGGAGAGGGGCTCGGAGGGGTTCACGGTGCTCCCCTGTGAGAGCTCAGTCTGCGCCTCTCTCGGGAGGTGTCCCTGAGCAAGGGTCTCTTTGGGAGTCTTGAATGTCTTGTGGCATTTCTTGGCCAGCTGGCGTCCCAGCTGCAGCTGGGTGGGGAACAGGCTCCCCTGGAGGGCTTTGAAAAACAATCTGCAAAGAGCACACGAGAAGAAGTCAGACGCCGCTGCCGTAGGACGTGCCTCGAGCTTCCTGTGACTCCACGGGGCAAAGTCACAGCAATGTACTTGTGCCTGCGCTCACTCAGGACTCGGGGACGCCATCTGATACCCACCTGGGCAGCAGTGCGCCGACAGGCGTTATGAGGCAGGTCAAGTAAAATACGGGGTCTCCCAGTAATGTCTGCATAGTCCAGTAAGGGTTAGAGGGAGGATAGCAGGTCGCACAGGCAGAATTGTAGATCAAAGCCACCGTCAAAAACAAAAGGATACTGAAGCCACATGCTGTCCAGTTGAGCCAGGTCTGAAGGGGAAACAGAAAAGGCTTTTAGTTCTTAAAATTTAAAAGTGGCAATGATGGAGACGAAAATGCATCAGTCATCAGCGGGTGGGTGGGATGCCCTAAAGGGCTTAGTAAAAACTGGGGTCTTTGCCATGGGTGGCTTGGGGTGCCACGGGAGGCTTAGTGAAGCCCGGGGAGAGAGGGCTGGTGAGGGACGGGAAGAAGGTGTGAGGAGCCGAGCGCTGCTCTGGGGAAGCTCCCCATGCTGGGGAGTCAATGTCATCTTCACTCTTGTCTCGGGGAGGCCACCATTATGGACTCCTATCTACTCAAAGAAATGACACCTCATGGAGCCTGCCAGGAATTGTGGGGCCTGCAGCGTCGGCCCTTTGGGATGTGACCTTGCTGGCAGCTCATACCCAGGTTTTGGTTTCAATACCCAGGTGAAGCAGGAAGGTGAGCAGCGCGATGGCCGTGATGGGGGTGCCCCAGGTGAACACGTCCACGTCGGAGTCATAGTAGGCCTGAAAGACAGCAGCATCCCATGTCTGTGGGTTCCTGAATGCGCTTATGGGAAAACCACGCTGGGTGCCAACTTACCAGGTAAGGAATGAAAAAGCAAACCAAGCTCTGGAAGGCGGCATCAACCATGTTTAACCAGAAGGCACGTGGCCGATATTCCTGGTATACAGAAACAAGAAGGGAGGTTACAGGGACATGCTTGTCTCCTCAAATGATGTTTCTGGGATGCTATGGCCCTGACACACAAGTCAAAGCACCAGAGGAAAATGTGCTATTTAGGGCTTTGGGCGGGACGTGGCTCCAGATGGTAGAGGACAAGGCAAATGCCTGCAGAGCTATTTCCAGCTGAGCTGGAACTTTTGTACCCCAAAACCAAGCTGTAGTGGTTGTAGGCCAACAGTAAGAGGAAAGTACTTTCTAAATCACACATGGGAACATTTCCCCCAGCAGGAAGAACACCTGAAGTTCTGGGTGTTCTGCCCCAACATGAGCCCTTCTATGCTTTCCATGTTCTACTTTGCCAAGGTTTTGTGGTGAGTCTCTTAGAAGGATTCTTAAAAGTGAGTCTAACATTTTTAAATTCAATGATAGATGTGTTCTATGTTAAAACCAAAAAGCAATCACTATGATTTGATATGGTTTGAGTGTGGCCCCAAAAGGTTCATAGGTTGAAATTTAATCCCTGTTGTGAGTTACTGAGGGGGCAGAAACTTAATCTGACTCTGGCATTTAGGGATAAAATCATCAGGGTGGAAATCCCGGGGCTGAGTATTGAGGGCTCTGTTAGGAGAAACCAGAAGAGACACGGCCACACACAGCTTCCTGCCTCTTGCCACAAGATGCTACGCTTTGCTTCCAGATCTCCAGAACCAGGACCGAAACGTACCTCTTGTTAAGGAGCCATCTCAGGTCTTTCATTACAGCGATGCCAAGCAGACTAGGACAAGTGTATACCCATGGGGAAAAATACACTTCACACAGCAAATAGAGGTTTTATTACTTGGGCGACTACATTTGCATTTAACCCTGCTAAATCCCAAGTAGCTGGCATGGACGTCACACTGTAGAAAATGCAGGGGGACAGAGAGGCACTTCCAGACAGTGCTGGTTGTACTCCTCTTGCTGTTCACCTCACTCCACAGGACAGACTTGTCATGTAAGTTTGGCTGGCTCAGGAAACTGAGGATGGCAATTTCCTGAGGTGACAGATGTCAAGCTGACACCTGCCTAACCCCAAGCAGCCTGCTCCAGTGGGGACCAAATATCCACCAAAGTGGCCAAGGGACACTAACATGCAAGGAAACGAAGTTGAATTGGAGGTTATTGTCAGAGAAGGAGGGTGCTGCAGTCACTTGCATGAGCAGAATTCAGACTTGCCAAAGAGAAGTACTCGGATGGTCTGCTTGAGTGGCTGGCTGGAAGCAGCTGGTCATTAGTGTGTCAACCGTGGTACTGATGTAAAGGTGTATTTACATCTGTTTGTTCTTTCAGTGGTTT
Source organism: Hystrix cristata (assembly GCA_004026905.1). Lineage (NCBI taxonomy): Eukaryota > Metazoa > Chordata > Mammalia > Rodentia > Hystricidae > Hystrix > Hystrix cristata. Next base: position 113,989 of record PVJO010003447.1, on the reverse strand, counting down.
GATGGTTTTTCCTAAGGTCTGTCTTAATTCCCACTGAAAAGAAATGACTTTTTTTGGCTTGCTGAGAGAATCCCTAAGGAGCCTCAGCTGTGACCTGTGACTGACTTGGATTCGGGGTGGGCTCTCTTGGGCTCTGGTGACGCCTGGTGGAGTCAGTTTCCACCCATGCTCACAGTTTCACCCAGGATGCTGTGGCTGGGTTCCCCAGAGGTTCGCATGTGTGTGAAAGCTGAGTCCCGAGGGTGGTACCATCAGGCAGCGGTGGAGCCTGCAGGGTCAGGGTGTCCAGGGGGAGATGCTTGGTCTTGGCGTGTGCCCTTGAAGGAAAGGTGGGTCTCTTCCTCTCGGCTTCCTGGCTCCCCATGTGAGCTCCCCAGCCCTGCCGTCTACCACAGGGCTGGAGCAACGGATCTGCCTGGTCTTGGTCTGAACCCTCTAGAACCAGGAGCTGTTTGAATTAACTTCCTCTCTAACAAGTTAATGTTCTCAGCGACATTATTACATTGCCAGGTGACGCAGTGCACTACAGAGGCTGTCAGACAACATTCATTTTTGTCCACCCAGGTCAGATTCTAGAACTTGGACAGTGTCCGGGATGTCTGTTAAAGAAATCTCGGGGACATGCACTCTCTGCAAACATGGTGACAGAGGGCCAGGAGATGGGCTTGGGGAGCAGACACTCACGAGCCTACCTCCATTTTCTGGCCACTCTTGTAGAGCTGTGGCTCCGTCAGCAGCCTATCTGCTGGTACATCCTTGTCCAGCACCCCAGTCACGAGTTGAGGAAGCGACGAGAAGAGCAGATTAAAGAAGATCAGATACCACTGATCAATCATGGCAGATGCCGAGAAGCCACAGTAAAACTGGAACCAAAACAGGAGGCCCACGAACATCTGTAACCGAGAAAGAAGGATGGGGCCAGGCCATTCTTTGCTGCCCTTGCAGATTCCCACTCGAAGGACCTGAGAGCCCTGCAGTTTTTCTATAAAGATAAAATTGACAAGCAGTGATTGTTTGTCTCTACACTTGCCCCAGGCCTTTGTGGTCTCTTAAGCCTGCGAGGTGGGCAGTGGGAACTCGGATTTCCCAGGAGCAGCCTTGGGATGGATGAGGTTTTATGTCTCAAGAGCGGTAAATCATTAGTATAAAACAAAATGAAAGTTAGGCCTACAGAGTAGGCTATAACTGTTCAGGATTCAAGACAGTCAGTCGGATACCAGTTTGTGGTTCTCTCTAGGACCGCTACACCTTTGTGCCCCAAACGAAACCTTCCTAGGGGTATACTGCTGGTCCTGTCTCCCTTGTTAGTCACCTACCTTTCTCAGTGAGGGGCAGGGGACAGTTACTGACTTCCACAGAGGGGAAGGCCCAGAGCAGCACGTCAGCGGGACAATGACGTCATCAACACTGCTGACTGGACTGAGCCCCGGCTATGCGCCAGCTCCCTGCCGGCAGGTGGTGACAGGCATTATCTTCCACCCTTACAGATACCCTGCTTTACTGAGTGGGAATGGGGAGGCTGAGCCATCTCACACAAGGCAGGAGTGGGAGCCGGGCTGGATCTCTTCCCAGGATTCCTAAGATGCTGAGAACCAGTAGCTTTCCCAAGTGCCCTATATGGGGCACATGGCAGTTTAGCCGTTGCAAAATTGACAGCTTGGATCTTAAATGTCCCCTCGATGGCCCATGTGTTGAATGTTTGCTCCGAGCCTGCGATGATACAGGGTGTGGGGGCTGGTGGAAGGACTTAGGTCATTGTGGCTGTGCCTTGAAGGGGCCACTGGTCCCTGGGGCCCTCTCTCTCTCTCTCTCTGCTTCCTGGCTGCCATGAGGTAAGCAGCTCCCTCTGCCATGTGCTCCTGCCATGATGTGGTGCCTCGCCACAGGACTGAGCCTCCACGGACTGAGACTTCTGAAACCGTGAGCCAAAATAAACCTTGTGTCTTGTAAGTTGTTGATCTCAGGAATTTGGTTATAGCAATGCAAAGTAACACAGAGAACACTCTTACATTTAGCTCCATGGCACAGATCATTCAGCCCTCGCTGCCTGGGTTTCACTGTCCATGACCCAGGCACACCAATGTCACTCAGCCATAGCGCTGCTGAGAGGATGAAAGGACCTGGTGCAACTGAAGCTCCCCAGGGCTGAGGACACTGTCGGGCGTTCCCTGCAGCATGCGCTGCTAACTAGCAGGATTTTAACATCCTTTGTCAGAGGCTCAAGCACAGCCACTATTCTTAGCACTTACAGGAGACTGAGGTTCCAAGATGCAAAATGACTTGACCCAATTTGTGCGGCCACAGATGGGTTTCAGCCCGGCTCAGGGACAGGGTTAGTCCCACAGGGAACATGATAGCATGGACGAACACTCCCTGCTGGGCACTGCCAGCCTGGGCTTCGGTTCTGGAGCTGCGATTATCTAACTCTTGACCTTGATTTAGGCCCTTGACCTCCCCAAATTTCGGCTTCTTGACCTGAAGGTTGCTTGGTGAAGACTGGGAGAAACGTGAAGCTCTAATGGAACCTACAAGGACATATGTCCCCCAAGTCTTGTTTCAGTCTATGATCTAAATCCCTTAACTTTCCCCCTCCACACCCACGACCCACAGACTCGGACTTTGCGTTGACTTCTTTCTCCTCTTCCTCCCACGGCTGACTTTCTCTCCCACGGGCTCAGCCTAATGAGTCATTGGTGAGCAAATGGAGTCAAGGGAAAGAGGAAGAAAAGCACTTAGATAATTGAGATTCTCTTTCTTGTAGTACCAAAGAGCTTTGTTCCCAAACCGCTGTTGCTATAGAAACCTTTCTTCTCTGCTCTTTATTGGAAAGGAAGGCCAACTTATTCTTAAAACTAATGGAGCTCTTGTGTTAGGAGGCAGCGTGATTAGCCTTGAACTCCTGGCGCAGATGGATGATTGTTAACAAAGGCCCTGCATCTCACATGGAATAAACACAGGTGTCTCTTTCGTCCCTTTGCCCTCCAACAAGGACATGCTCATCATGGTGGGCAGGAGGCTGTGCCCATCCCTGATCCTCCCTGGGTTTTGCCCGCATCCAAGATGTTGAATGGCATGGCCTACACTGTTCTTGCCATCCTCTCGATCAGAGAGATTTTAATTGGGAATTTCAGAAATCAGCTAGCTCAACTCCTAGGTTTGTTTTTTGCTTTTCAAATTAAAAAAGAAAAATCCAAAGAAGGCAAATACATACAGATATCCAATTTACAGTATCTGACAGGAGTTTTCAACTTTACAAAGTGATACGCTTTTGGCAGAAACTTTACTTTGAATGTGGATCACTGCTTAGGCTAGGAATATGTGGGCAAACCCTCTCTCACTGCTGGGCAGTGGGGCTGGGGAGGTAGCTTAGCAGCAGACAGCATGCCTAGCATGTGTGAAGCCCTCCTGGGTTTAATTCCCAGTAAAATACACACACACACACACACACACACACGCACACACACACAGGGAGAGAGGGAAGGAGGGAGAGAGAAGGAGCGATGGAGATGGAGAGACAGACAGAGAGAGAGAGAGAGAGCTGGGCACTGGCTTTGAGGTCCTAGTCAAGCATGAGGTCCTGAGGGGAAACAGCAGATGGTTCACAGTGTGCAGGGTGCTAAGCTGTAATGTTAGGTAGGCTGGGTACATAAGCTGCAGTTTCAACTTCCAGTATTTTCAACTTGTGATAGGTTCATCAAGACAAAGCTCCCTTCATAAAATACAGACCATCTGTAACTTGCTTAAGGTCCCACTGCTCGCAAGGGACAGAAATGAGGCAGGATTCTTCCACTCCCAGGGGAGCTGGGAGCCTCTAAGGTCTCACCATGCTGGGTATTCAATGCCCGAGTAGCAAGGATGGAGGAGGAGCTAGCAAGGGCAGGACAGTGCAATGTGGCCTTCCTTGGATACAGTCCCAGGAAGAAGCTAGTCTGAATTAATTTCTAGCACCAAACCTACCCAGTGAGTCATGCCTTGATCAGTTCCAAGCATCTGTATCCATTTGCTAGAAGATGTTTTGAAAAGCAGGGCAGAGAGTGAGTGGGAGAAGGGAAAGGAAAGGGAGGTGTTGGCCTCCAGAACAAACGATTAAAAACATGAACAAGAGGCGCACTGATGTTAGCATGGGATTTTCATATAGAATTAGAAAAAAACACACCTTTTAATTTATTCCTTTCCAGAAAGGTACAAGATAATCTCGACATTGGAGTTCTAGTGCCTAGAGAGCTAGATTTGTAGGATTACACTGGGAAGTCACTCATCCCCTGAGTTTATTTTATATCCTTGTTGGTAAATTGAGCATCACCAATAGCCCAGTGAGTGCTCAGCAGAATATCTAGAAATCTCTTCCAAGTGGGCAGGGTTCTGGGATGGCCTTGGGGTCCATCCTGCAAGGCTATGGAAAAGGATGCATTCCAAAGATCCAGTAATCAGAGAACTAAGATTAAATGTTAAGATCCATGTGAAGTAGATCAAGCAGGTCCCATATTCAAAGCTCCTAATCCAGATTAGGTTCTCCAGGTAGAACTGTCCATAGCCAATCCAGCATGGGGACACAAGCTACAGATGGAGCTGGCCGGCAGGGGGCGCACCTGCTCTGCAGTTCTACAAGAGTATGTGGATCATTGTTCCTGCCTGGTACAAACCTGCGTGGCCCACTGACCTGGTATGGGGACTTGCCATCAGATCCAGTGTCAGTGTGTCTCTGACAGACACCTTTTGGTATTGGAATGTGAGCATGACTAAGGAACCTGATACCAAGACCACAAGGGCATTTCTGCTTATCCTTTGATCTTCCCTGGTGACTCCAGAGAAAGGCTGGTATCCCCAGTGTGGACGCTCCAGCAGCAGGCTCCTGAGAAACACACAGACAGCAGTGGAGAGCTTGGGGGCAGAAGTCAGGTGGCCACTGGTGACCGCAGCCTGGCCAGCTTACTAGCTGTGTGACTGTGCAAATTGCTGGCTTCTGGGTCACACTACTTCTCACTAGAAAGTCATGTGGAATTTGCATGGTTTCTCTTCGTGGCCCTGACCGTCCCTGTAACAGGCGCAGCTGCTATCTGAGGCCTCAGGGTGCATGGCCAGGCTAGAACTAGGGGACCCTCACAGACACCAAGGAGGACGGAGTGGACAGGAAGTCTTGGGGAGGCCTGCTAGCCTCATTCAGGCGATGACCCTGCAAACCTCAGAGCTTCTGATTAAACATCTCTCAAGCTCAGTGTTTAATACCTACGGTATTTTTGTAGAAGAAGTAGAGCACCATGTTGGCTAGTCGTGAGTAGCACCAATGTCCGTGGACGATTAAGAGTCTCTCCAGGTACCGAAATTTCGGCACTGCAAAGTCGCTGGCCATCACTGCCTTGAAAAGGGAAGGAATTCCCATTACTGGTGATATCTTACTTGGTGCAAGTCTGCCTTATCTTCCCCAAGTGCAAGTCAAAACAACAGAAGGAAAAACCCAGCTTCGAACACGTGTGAAGTGTGGCTTTACCATCCTCACTCTTATTATCTCTTTCAATTAAAAATAATTCACTCTCACAAACTCTTTTGTTCAGATATCAAGTGATAGAATTAATTTAAGGCTTCTAACACCAAGTACATAACTGATGAATTTCAAAAGCTTTTGCTCTTTTGTTTTTCCATGCTGTTTTTTGACAGGCCACACGCCCTGAGATGCACGAAGTCACCCTGCCTTTCTTCAGGCCCAGATGTGATGCTCCTCTACACCGTGCCACAGCCTCAGCCCCAAGACCGAAGTTCTCTGTTCCATGGGAATCAGAGGCAGATGTTCAGCCCTCCTGGGAGGTGCACTTAGGGCTATTTTCCCTAGCAGAATAAATAGCTGTTCTACTGTACTGTTTAGGAAAAAAAATGACAAGAAAAAAATTTATTTATGTTCAGCACAGATGCATTTTGTGCCCAAATATTTACCATCCACAGCTGTTTGAATCTGTAGATGTGGTGCCCACAGCCCGACGGCCAACTTGAGCCCAACCTCAGGGCTTCCTTGCTCCTCTCCTACCTTCATCTGACTTGAATCACTGGAATGAAGAATGATCACATCTACTATCCTAGCTCTCACGGAACTTCCAGAACAGTGGGAGAATTTGCAAAGTCCAATTTGACAGAAGGACAAGGATTGTGTTCGGGGCTGGATCTGAGGTGGGCATGAGGGGTAGAAGGGGGAGAGCCAGGGTTTCCTCATGAGTTCTCAAGGGTCAGGGTTTCTCCTCTAAAGACTGTCTAGAGGTCTGCCTTGGAGGCTGATTAGTCTATTTTTATTTCTTGTGGTGCAGGGGATTGAACCCAGGGCCTTGCACATGCTAATCAAGTGCTCTACCACTGAGCCGCTACCCACTCTCTTTAACAACTGTCCCTTTTGAGTGAGTTTTTAGACTGACTCCACTGAGGACAGGGATTAAGTCTGATGGTCTGTGTCCTCAGGTCTGTGCTTGGCAACAGTGTATTCTTAAATAACAGTACAAATGAATGAAGCATGAAAGAACACACAAAACTTTTTAAGCCCTCCCTACATTAAGAGGAAGAGGTACTGAGACATTTGCTTTAATATTCTTGACAGCTGGTTCAGAAAGTCTAAAGTTTCCAACTTCTCAGTTGTGTGCAGTCCTCTTCCGTATCTGTGGGGTCTGTGTCTGCAGGTGCAAACAACTGGGGATGGAAATGTTCAGGGGAAAACTTCATCTGTACTAAACGTCATTAATCCTCAATACGGCACAATGACTGTTCACCCAGCATTTATATGCTATTAGGTACGCATTAGACATCACCTGGTTATACTTCAAATAGACAGGAGGAGGTGCCTGGGACATACACAAATACTACCTCACTTTGGGTAAGAGGCTTATTCCTCCGTGGGCTGTGGTGTCCATGCGGGACCTGGAACCAAATGCCCTGGACACTGAGGGCTGACTGCACTGTGCGTCCGCCTGGGACCTTCCACCTGACCGTACTTTACCACTGAATAATAATATTAGTAAGCTGCAAGCCTGGCACATAGCAAGTGCTTAACAAATACTTACTGATTGAATGAATGAATGAATGAATGCTTTGTTAACGTACTGTTGTTGACAGTCTGATTTTTAGGAAAATTTTCCACAAATGGTTCCTAAAGTCTCCACCACGTTCAAAATGTTACGATTCAAACTTGATCCAATGTTGGAAATTATTGCAATATGACATCCAAAAGAAGCACATTTTTTAATTACCTCATGTGTTCAACCTCTGGAACAACTGAAATGGTGACAAATGACAAGCCCAGACAGGGCTGCATTTCCACGCAAGTCAACGTGGCTATGATACGTGTTTGTAGTGATGCCGGCTCCAATAGCACCGAGGCATCACTGTGCCCAGGAACAGGAACTAAAGAGTGCTTCCCAGGGAAGAGCCATCAAGAGCCACGACGAAGGGGATGACTCACCTTGCCTCACTCTGCTCCACTGACTTTCCAGAGATACACTTGTGCAGACACGGCTTCATACACACAGGTATGACCTGTCACCTTACCGTCTCCTACTGGCGCAGCAGGATGCAGGCATTTGCTGAACTGAAGGCAAAGCCCTGACTATGTTACCCAGAGCCAGAGGAAGGCCAGGCCGCCTCACAGCACAGCGGGACAGAGGCCAATCAGTGAGAGCCGCTGGGACCTCCAGGACAGCCCGACGGGTCTTTACCTGCATGCCCTCCTGGCCTGAGATCCCCACTCCCACATCTGCCACCTGGATCATGCTGACATCGTTGGCTCCATCACCTAGAAACAGCAAGGCAGGGAAGACTGAGTGGAGAGGTGGAGAATGTATCAAGCGGGCCTGATCAGGCTTTCTTGGGCTCCTGGTGGACTGAGCTCTGCGAAAGCACCACAGGGATGACTGCGGAGAAGCAGAACAGCTCTTTCCCTGGGAGAACTGTGGTCAGATAATCGTGGCGAGGCATCTGGACTGCCAGCCACACCAGGAGAGGCCCCGCAAAGCAGGCTGGCATCGAATCACCCTTTAATCAGTGCTCCTGAGATAGAGTTGGCACCTACATGGACAAAGATTCCAACACGGTGTCTGGCCCAGGGGGTGCTGTCACCATCATCCCCATGGTTATCACAGCCACTCAACTACTCCAGCCAGGCAGCCAAGGTCATGCCGATCACACTCAACACAAGCCATTTTCTAAACTCAACAAAAAAGGTGACATTCTGCCCAACAGCCACAGAGGTCTTTTTGCACACTGACTACCAGCCAGCGTATTTACCAACCCGTGTGCCTGTGGGCTTTCTGAGACTGTGATAAAGAACTTCCTCCTCGTCCTTGGGATGCTGAGAGACAAATGCTTCTGAATACAGGGCCAGGGAAAGGCAAGCAGAGACACAGAGGCACTGCCACTCAGTGATAGTGACCATTCTTGGGTCCAGGTAGCAGAAGAGCCCCAGTCACAGAACACATCCAGGATGGACAAGTGATAAAAGATGCAGATGTGCAAAGGCAGAGTGGTTCAGAACACGGCTCACAGGATGCCTCTTTCCTGGGGTTTTTCTGTTCTTTATTGGGTTAAGCTTAACATAGGTGATCTGTCAGTATTTGTCACACTGAACTCTGTGAAGCAATAAAAATACCTCCAGCTTCCCCAGAATGTCACATTCAAATGAGATATGGCTCACAGAGATACTTTCTGCACTATAAACTGCCGGTCACCAAGAAACGAGAGGAAGTACTCCTGGGTGATCGCTTGTCCTTTCCTTTCTGAGAATTTATTTTGCTTTTTCTTTTTAAGTAGCTATGGTTTTACTGGCATTTCTTAAAACAAACACCAGACACCAATGGCTGTGTGACAGGGCCAGGCATTAACCGGGCCACGGAGTCACGGTTTACCACTGGCATCTCTCTGGCCTTTCGAGGGAGCTTTTGTCCTCACATTCCAAGTGAGGATACAGGACTGCAGAGGAAAGAGGGAGTGTGGTGTGGACACAAATGGCAGACCCCTCAGTTGCCTACTCTCAACTTGTTCAGCAACCCCGAAGGCCACTCAAGGAACAGGAAAGCAGAGATGGCCCAGGAAGCCTCTCCCAGGAGGAGCCCATCCCCGCAGGACCAGGGCCCCCCACCCACCCTCAATGCTCTGCTGCTCCGGTGCACGAGGCCGTGTCTCCATGACAACCATGCTCAGGCAGGGATCTCTTCTCACCTCCTAGTACTCGGGCTCAGTACTGGCTGCCCCTGCATGAGGTGCCCATGCTGCTAAGGTGCTGATCCCTATCTCAATAAGAAGCGGCTGCCACGACCTTCTGCAGCAAATGCTGCGATCATTAGTGAGGGATGACCCACCGGTGCAGACACATTATCACAGGGCCAATTTCCAACCAGGGAGATCGTATTTACTGCGGGTATCATGGAGTTCACCCCCAACCCGGCCATCACTAGGAGGTGGCCCCGTGGCGTCCCTGAAGTCCCTGAACTTGCACTACAAACCCCACCTGACACGAAGGGGGTGGAGACGCTGCCTTAGAAAACGAGTGATCACCACGTCACTGCTGAGGAGCCTGGAAGGGGAAACACCACTAGACACACAGTCACCAGGTGAAGGGCGTAAAGCCCTGCGTCTGTTCCCATCCAGGACGGTGTAGCTAACACGATGCGTGTTTCAGAAGAATCAGCAACGCTGAACTGCCAAGCGGCAGCGGGAATTCTGGGCGTGGCTGACTCTGCACCCTTACAACACCACAGAGTTTCCGACCCCAGGAGCCTCTCCAAAGGGCCTTTTCTCTAACTTGTCCCAGGCTAATGCTGAGCATTCTGGTCCTTCTTTGTGGCTGGGGCTTCCCGAATCGGGCGGGTCTCTACAGTCCTGTCTCCCAGGAAACAGTGTAAGTGCCACCTGCCTTCTTTAATTAGCACTGCGCTATTGGCCTCATAACATGTACCGGTACCTGCTACAATTTTCATGGCTTTCCAAAGTAAGCTTTCTATTTGGAAGATGCTGCCCCCTTTATCACACTGGGTGTGATTTTATACACAGGAAAAGGTAAGGAAGGCTTTTCCCATTTTATGCCGTTTTTTGGAAGAGTATCAAAACTCCAGGCTGCACTGGGAGCAGCAGCTGAGTGGGACGGCTGCAGGGAAAGGCGCTGCCCAGCCAGCCTGATACTCGCCTATGGCCAGGGTCATGGCCTTGAGCTTGCTCCGGACCAGCTTCACCACCATGCTCTTCTGCAGAGGGGTCGAGCGACAGCAGAGGACGGAGCGGCACTGCTTGGCAAGGAAGAGAAATTTGTCCTCTAGGTTTCTCTCGAGGGCGTAGGCCAGGCTTCTCCCGTCAATCACGAGGCTCAGGCTGGGGCTGGAGGCGGTGGACGTGGAAGCCGAGCAGAGAGGGAAGAAGCCCACGCTGACGTTGCCTTCAGTCTTCTCAGAGGTGCTGCAGGGGCCCCTGGACTGCACATACTGTAGGCACTGTTCCAGCAGGGCTGCGCATGCTTCCTGAAAGGAAGACGAGAGAGAGACACTGGTCACGCCACAGCCCAGCCATCGGCCTCGACACCTCTGAGCTGATGTTCTTCTTGGGCACCAGGCAGGGGCATGTGGCTGCCCAAAAGTGTACCCTCTAAAGCTGAAGTTCAGCTGGAGGAGCTGGCTAACTACATAGAGAGATGAACTAACTGGGTTTCTCTAAGATTCCCCTTGATCACCTGTGAGGGATGATTTTTTGGGGACAAACAAGCCCTGCAGGAGTGCTGGCAACCCCCCGTCCTCTGAGGACAGCGAGCCTGTGGCTTAGTGACCCCTTTCCTGCAGCACACAATGGAAACCCAGATGTATTCAAGCGAGGCTTACTGAGGACCTTTGAATCCAGAAAACTAAGGGAGACTAAGAGAAAAAAGACTGACAGGAAGCAGTTCCTGCCCTTGGGGTGAGAGGCAGGCAGCAGGACCACATATTCATCGATAGCAAGTCAAGGACAGGTGCAAGTGAACTGTACTAGAGATGGAGAAATGTGCTTCTGGGTGGCTGAGGGGTGCAGGGTAACTGGGGAATCCTGGGAAGAGGATGTGGATACCATTAAGACCATCATGGGTCCCCAGTCCTAGTGCAGGTGAGTTCCAGGTACGATGGGTAAAATGGAGGAGACACACCCCAGCCTGTCTGTACTTTGATTGCAGCCACCGTGTCTGGACAGAATGCACAGAGCAACTATCTGTGAATTTGGGGAAAAACAATCACAGACACAATGGGGAAGAAGACTAATGTAGTGAGGGCACTTACCACAAATTTCCCATTTTTCACTCTGGTAGCACTTGGCCGTGGCCCTTGGTATCAGGGAAACCCGAGAGGGATTCTAGTATAGCATTTAGTAATAACGTATTGATACTGGTTCATGAATATAACAAAGGTACTACACTCATGTAGGGTGTTAATAGCGGAGAAGTCAGGTGTGGCTACGGGAAAATTTGTACTACTCAATTTTTCTGTAAATTGAAAACCATTTTATATATAAAACGCTTATTTTTTAAAGCACTCACTGAATGGGCTTAGGAGCAAAAAGAAGATAAGAGGAAAAATCAGTGAACGCATCACAGTCAATAAAAATTATTCAATTTAGACAGAGAAAAAGGTCAAAACAAAAACAACAAACACAAAGAGAGCCTCTGGGGTCATGAGGCCACACTGAAAGACCTAATAGCCATGTCATTAACCTACCAAAAAAGGAGCAGAAAGAGCAGGGCGCCTCAAAAATGTTTGAAAAACCAATGGCTGAAAACTTCCCAAATATGGGCCTTACAGCTTTAAGAAGCTTAGCAGATCCTGGATCATAAATCTAAAGAAGGCCAGGCCCAAATACATCATAACTGCAGTGCTTAAAATGAAAGACAAAAACAAAATTCCAACAGCAACCAGACAAAACCAATTCATAGTCAGGCGTGCTGTTACATGCCTGTAATCTCAGCATTCTGTGAGAGTAACGCAGGAAGATCATGAGCCTGGGCTCCATACTGAGACCCTGTCTCAAATAAACAATAAAAGGGCTGGGAATATAGTTCAATGTGAAGGCCCTGGGTTTAATCCCTAATACTGCAACAAACAAATGGGAACAGAATTCCTAAATTGTAGGGTAACAATGATCCCTATGACTGTGTATCCTCATTAAAAAGCATGGCTTTTAAAGGGAAGTGGAATATTTTCCAAGTGTTAAAAGAAATGCCATTTCAGTCTTCTATCACCAGTGAAAATAGCCATCAGAAATGCAAGTGACATGAAGACATTCTCTGATGAAAGAAAGTAATAATTTGTTGCTAGTAAACTCTTCTAAAGGAAGTGCTAAAGGAAGCTCTTTATACTAAAGGGAAATCATGCATGAGAGAATTTAGAAAGCCTTATGTTTGCTGACTCCTAGTACCAAGAACTGACCACCCCATTTACCAAATGGATGTCACTGCCTGTTTTAGTTACTTTTCTCTCGTTGTTGGGACAGAATACTCGACACCCAAAGTTAGGGGAAGAAAGGTTTATTAGCTCACAGTCTGCAGAGGTTTCAGTCTATAGTCTGCTGGATCCGAAGCAGGGTGGGCTCGTGTCAGACCAGCAGCTGGCCGGCGGCAAAGTAAAGTGAGCAAAATGCAAGGAATGTATGCAAATAAGCAATGCAAACAAGCAGCTAGTTAGCTTCTTCCTCTATCTATTATCTAGGCTACCTGCCCCCAGGGCAGCCCACACTCCCGCCCCCAATTTCAGTCTCACATCCTTGATCCCAGCAGAACAATGCCAAACCGATCAATGGATCAATTTAGTAATCACACACTCTAGATCCAGCTATCTCTTACCACATGAGGCTTTGGGGAGACATCTAGACACAAACCATAACACTGCCATTCGTAGAAGACACCAGCCAGGTGGACATAACACTTACCAAGGTAGACCATACCCTGTGTCATTAACAAACAAAATGTAACCCATTTCTAGAAATTGTAAAATACATGTTCTTTAACTAAATTGAACTAAAGTAGAGATCAGTAACAGAAAGACAAAAGGAAAACCTCCAAACATGTTGAAATGGGACAAAACACTTCTAAGCTTCAAACAGGAAGCCTTAAGGGAAAAATTTAAAAAAAAAATCTTGAACATAATGCGGTGTGACTGAAAAATATGATGAATGTTTAAAGTTTTTAAAAAAATTATTACAAAAAAATTATTACAATAAAAGACACATTGCCATGAATCCCCCTCAAAATATTCCTGCTCTGTTCAAGCACTCTTACCCCACCATTCTTGCCACTTTCTGAAGCTGTTCTGGAAGCTTTCTTTCATGAGAGACTTTAGTTGCATTGCCATGGCTGCCTCGGGCCTGAATTGATTCAAAATGCCACCTTTCATAGTCATTTTCACTTTGGGGGAAGACCTACAAGTCACATGGTGCCAGATCCAATGAATAAGGTGAATGAGGACACACTGTAATTGTCTATGAGCCTGCCTTTCCACTACATGGCACTTAGTAGTGGCCCCTACTAAGCGTACAGTGTGATCACTGTATTTTTGATCACATTTGGACACACTTGGTTAAGACACTCACAGAAGAGGACTCCCAGACCTGCCTCGTTAAATGGTAGGAATGGTGGAATAAGGGTGTTTCAAGACAGGGGCAGTATACCGAGGGGGATTCATAGCAATGTGTCTTTTACTTTATATTTTAAAAATTTAAATGTTCACTATATATTCTAATCAACCCTTGTATATAAGTGAAAACATAATGCTTCAAAATTGTAAGATGCAGACAAAATAACATACATTGTTTATATTAGAAAAGGCAAACACTCCTGAGTCAGTAACCTAAGATTCCATTTTCAGAAACTAGTGGAGGAAAAAAGAGCAAAACAAGAAAAAAAAAAAAAAATGAAGTCAAGGGCAGATACCAAAAGTAGAAAAACAATGGAAGGGGGGGTAAAAAAAATCAGTGAAACCCAAATCCTGTTCTTTGAAAAGGTCAGTATAATTGCTAAACTGCTATCCAAACTGACCAAAAGAAAAACACAAATGACCAATATCATAAGTTAAAGGTGCATTACTACAGATCTCACAGACATTAAAGATAATAAAGGAATACATGGCTCCCACAGCAGTGTCCTGAGGTCTAGACAGTTGGGCGTCTGGTGTGGCACCAATGGGAGGTGGGCAGGGCTGAGGGCAAGCCCCACAGACTCTGACTGCCTAGACAGTTCAGGGAAGCCAGGGAGTCCCCTGGAAGAAGGTTCCGCCTCTCCATTCAGAAGCTTGAGTCCACACAAGAAAATATTTTGAGTGGAGGTAAGCAAGGAATCAGAGCCTAAATCAGGGAAGCATGTGAAGTAGACATTTCGTGCACCCTGGGAGATTTCAACAAATGTGAGCCGACCACAAACACGCTCAGTGTCTGCGAAGCCTCCCTGAAATCTGCCCACCTGGGATTCGGCGTTCAGGGTGATGATTTCCTCATCATGGTCCAGCAGTTTGCAGGCGTGGGCGATGTTAATGGCTGTTTCTTGTTTGTCACCGGTGAGAACCCAAATCTGCAGGCCTGCTTGTCGCAGTTTAGAGATGGTTTCTGGGACTCCATCCTGCAAGCGGTCTTCAATCCCAGTGGCGCCTGTTCACATGGACACGCAACAGTGTGAGTGAGTCCCCTCCTCACAGGCCCCCCAACTCCTGAGGGGTCCAAGTGCCACACCCCAATACACCAAATACAAGTGTGGATGGCACAGCCCCTATTGACTGGGACCTGCATGATGCTTGGCAACCAGTCTTGTCTGCCACTCACTGACAGGAAGTCCCTTTGGAAGCATGATGAGTCACCATTTCAGGCCAGTGGTGGACACTTCTGCTAGCTGTGTCAAAGTGACTCAGTCAGGAGTGTGTAGGAGGGACAGGGCGAATCGCAGTGTGTCATTAAGTGCACTTTCAGCACAGTGCCTCTATTTTTCCTAACACGAGCTAATGAAGGTCACCAACATGTGGCAAAGGAGCGCTCCTGTCCAAGCTGTTCCAGGGAGGGGGACCAGTGCCTGCTGGGAGAAGGGACTGAGGGACAGATTTTTCTCCGAGAACGAGAAAAAGCTGCCTTTCAGGGGCAAGAGCATCGTCCAGCTGAACCAGCAAGACGCTCCACCTCATCTTCAGGCCAGTGCCCAAGGGTGTGGGAGTCAAGGTCTTGCTATGTCACCTCAGCTGGCCAGAAATTCCTGGGCTCCAGCTGTGCTCTTGTTGGGCTCCTCAGCAGCCGGGAATACAGACACACACTGTGTCCACAGCCCGGCCAGGAGGGCACACGCTGGGTGAGCGCACATCTTGGTTGCTTAAAATGCCCACAGCCACTTTAGGGGGGTATCATTTCTTTCACACTCAGGGATGCTGCTTGTCAAGCTTCTAGGCCTCTAGATGCCAGGCCTCCCATCAGAAGCAGTGAGCAAGGCAGAACGTTACCCCAAGTGTACATGAGTGTTCATTCTATCTAGTGTACACCACACTATCAAACATTCATTACCATTAACCATAAATAATGCCAGATACAAAGACACAGAAATGCAGATTTCCCCGCTCCCCTATCTGGGAATGAGGCCCGATGAATACAGTCTGTCTTTGTTAAATGAAGAAAGACAAATGCTTGGGCACTTCAAGCAGGACCAGCAGGATCTGATCCACAACTCTGGCGACAGACAGAGGTGCACAGCAAGGTCACACTAGCTCCTTGTGAGGACACACAGCCAGACAGTCAACCCATACACTCACTACTTTTGATATGTTAACAGATTAAATATTTTGAACATTAAAAAAGGGTAAAACTAGCTGGGCATGGTGGTACACGCCTGCAATCCCAGCACTCTGGAAGACTGAAGCTGAAGGACTGCAGCTCAAGCTGAGCCTGAACAATTTAGTGAGACCTGGTGTCAAAATAAAAAACAAAATAAAGTTTTGGGATGTAGCTCAGTGCAAAGGCCCTCGGTCCAATCCCCAATATCGTGGGAAAAAAGTATAAATACTTTAATTTATTACTAAAATTAATTAGTATCAATTAAATATAAATAGGACACAGTAAAAATATGAACACATTTTAGCAAAAATGAGCCCATTTTCTTTCATCCCAATTGAATCTATGACATACTCATCAAAGCACAGCACTTTCTAGAGGACAACTAGCTCTCTGGTTTGCCAGTGACTGGGGAGAAATCCTTGCCATTGTCACGGACTTGCTTGTCCTGCCCATTTCTGTTGGACAGCTGGCTTCCAGGGAGGCGGCTGGCTGCCATCCGTATGCCTGGCGCACAAGCACTCGTGCAAGTGGCTGGAGAGGTCAACCAAGGACCTTCCAGCCTGGGGACACAGAGCTTTAGACCAGCCTGTTCCTTAACTGCACCCAACAAAGCCCAGGGCCACCAAACAGCCATGTTCTGGAGCCATGTCCCCACCCACTCCCAACCCGTCTCTGCAAACCGAACATCGCTTCACGCAAGGGGCACCTCGCCATAACATTACCTAGCAAGTGTAGATTCGTCTCCAGGCGGAGGGCAGACTGGAAGAGGAGTTCCTCTCTGTTGTCCAGGGATGACTCTGCTTCCAAGTGGCCTTGCAACCAGCAGGTGTACTCTTCTTTGCTCAGCACCTGCATGTGACACACCGGTGAGGCCAAGCTCGGAGGAACAGCCCCGTGTGCCCCACGTGCTGTCCCCACTCACCCTCTTGGCGATGCACAGCGTGCGGAGACCCTCCACGGCGTATAGGTTGAGGAAGCTCTGCGTCTTGCTGCGGATCTTCTTCTGATGCCTCCCTCTGGCGTCTTCTAGGATGAAGGAGAAGTGGAAATGAGGATGGGTGAGAACAGGACCAGCGGGTCACCTTGTGTCTGTTTATCGCGTCTAAGCAGAGAACCTTATCTAACCACATAGTTTTTGGCTGTTTCTAAGATCTTCTGTTGAAATGTGAAGCTCACAAAGATGAAAACCTCATCGCCAGTGGTGCACCCTTCTTGGATCCAGGCTATTAAACAGAGGTGTACATTCTTCTGTTTATGAAAAACCAGTAATAGAAAGCGCAGTTTCTCTCCCCAGAACATGCTCACTGGTAGTGCTGCTAGATAAAATACATTCAAGTATTATACCGGACATACTTTAGTTAAAAATAGTTTATTTGAGATTCAAACTTAACTGGGTATTTTGTTTTGTTTTGCTAAATCTAGCGATCCAGAGTCTCAAACCCCTATCTTGGGGAAGGCCTGGCTCCTGTCCCAAGTGCAGCCGTGACAAGGTGGATGTGGAGGAAGCTCTCCTGTCCTAGACCCTGTACCCTCCAGGCACCTGCTCTTTCCACCGTGGCGTATTATGATCAAAGCAGGCATAAAGGCGCGTTTCTGGGCTCCCCTCAGGGTTCTGCGGGGAGGAAGTGCTGAAGGATCCCTTTACGAAACCACTGTGTTACAGCCTGATTTCAAGTGCTCCCCAGAGGTCACAGGTTAAAGGCTGCTAGGGGCATAGCTGTAGGGGTGCAGCCTCCAGGAGACGAGTCTGGCAGAAGGTCTAGGGGCACTAAGGACTTGTGTGCCCCTGAAGGGGACAGAGGGACTCTGGCCCTCTCTTTCCCCTTTTGCTCTTGGCCATGAGAGGAGTGGTTTGTTTTACTATGTGCTCTCACCAGGACAGGCAGCCTCGTTTCTGGCCCAAAGCAACAGGGCCAGCAGAAGTCTCTAAACCATGAGCCAAAATAAAACTTCTCTTTGTAAGTGTAGGACAGTTACAGTACCGGAAAGCTAACACAGGTGGCAGTGTCTAGAATTATTGCTAAGAGTCTGTGTTTTATATTTGAGATTTTCTACTCATTTAAAAAACGCACTGGCAGAGAGTACCGGTGTGGTACCTGCCATGGCCTCCTCAGGGGGAGGGCCCTGTCCTGGGACACTGAGATTATGGAGAGAAGGGCTAGTGGGAGATAAAGTATTCTCTGGCACCATCGTAGAGGTTCTAAGGGCTTGTCCAGTGCCCAGCATTTACAGCAGGTGGTACCTGGGGCTGCTTCCTTCTAGGAGATGGCAAAGAGCAAATGTGTACGGTCGGGCAGCAGAGCCCCCTCAGGCCACTTCAGCTGCCAGCAACACCCTCCAGAGGTGAGACTCATGCCTCAGTCCCCTGAGGACCAATCACAGGGTGACCAGGCGCACGTCAAAAGTGTGACTTTACTCTTCCCTCCCCAGGTCAGGGGTGTCTCCAGCTCTTTTGCTGCCTGAAGTCCCACCTCGCACACCAGTGTTTCTCAAACTCGTTTTAGTCCAAAAGTAATGAAACAGCCCAGCATGGAGCTGCCCGGCACAGAGTCAGGACAGGAGGCCAGCAGGCCCCCTTCCTAGGTCACAACAACAGCTGAAAACTGCAGTCTGGACCTCAAAGCTGCCCCAGACCAGAAGACGGGAAGGAGCCTTCCAGAACTTTGGTCCAAGGTTCAATCCGATTGAAAATCCGATGCTCCCCAAGTAGTCTCTGCCCCAGTGTTTGGGAGGAGGCACCGGTGGAGTACACTGTAGCCCAAACCCTTCCCAACGTGACCCAGTGGCCCAGGTGATTCTCTGACACGCACTGCCCTAGAAAAAGGATAATTGAACATCACTGTACCCACAGGGCTGGGTGAGATTTCTTGTGTACAGCCAGGAGGGGGAGGGATACCTGAGGAGCAGGGCAGCAACAGATCCATGACCACTGAGTCGGCACCCTTGGTGTAGACATTGATCTCATCGGTGAGCGGGTGCCGGATCACCACTGACATCCTCTTGCGGATGGAGTCAAAGCCCAGCGTGTGCAGGAGCTCAAAGGTGAGCCTGCCCAGGTGGGGCAGCTCCACGGAAACCTGATCAGGGAGCCGGTCCACCAGCGCACAGTTGTAGGCCCTGGCAGCATAGACCAGCGCTGCCTCATCGGGGCTCTCGGCTTCATATCGCAGCTCCCGCTCCTGGCCCAGCTCTGGCTTCTGCTCTGGGGCCCAGCTCTCAGCTTGGCTGCTGTAGCCGTTGCTAGCAATGGATGGGGCAGGCTGGCCCGGCCTCTCCTCCAGCTTGAGAAACATGCTGTCGCTGGAGAGGCTGGACAGGAAGCTGGACCCTGCTTTGTGGCTGGACTTGTTGGTAACCAGGCTGCTGGTGCTGCTGCAGACTGAGGTCAGGCGGCTGGGGGTGAACCTCCTAAGGAAATCTTCTATCGTCTTCACCGGGGACTTCAGCTCAAACCTCACCCTTACCTGCTGGAGAAGCAATCAGAAGATAGGGGAGGGAATCACAGGGCCACTCACTTTGCATGAAGCTCAGAAAAGCAGACTCACCACGGCCGTGCACCAAACTAGGTGCCCTTTTGCCCCGTATTAAAATGCCACTTGAATGACTGGTTTACACATTCTCTTAGCGCGAGGTGGTAGGAGACCCTGATGGCCAGATGAGGGACACTGAGGCAGCCTGGGTACATGGCTGGGCAGGGCTGGCCATATAAGCCTGTGCCTCTGAGTGTCCAGACCTGTCCACCTGGGGTCTGCCAGGGCCACTGGGGCCTCATCAGGCTGGTGTAGCAGCTGCTGTGAGACAGACAGCAGGGACCACCTTGTTTGCCCCATACTGACTACTGACGGCTCCTCAGTGGACATGGTGGAAGGCTGACCCAGGAGGCTGGAAAGGGTGGGGCAGGTCTGGGGCACACGTTCAGCCTTGCACACCTTCATTTTCATCCATCCCAAACTGCCTGGCTCAGCATGCACTACTGTGCTGACATGAAGCCCACATGCAGTCTGCCTACCTCAAGGCTGAGCACCGGGCCGTACGGGATCTCTACACAAAGTTTCTCCTCGCTTGAGAGAGAACCCTGAGTTGGACCAAACCCACACTAACCTGTTCACGTCTATGTTTCCACCATCTTAGCAACCTCCGGTTAGTTCTCAGCCACTTCCCCTTAGAGGACAATGTCAGGTGTCTTTACTAACATCATATACATTCGCTGTGTGCCTAACTTGACTCAGCCCTTCCTATAAAGCCTCACCTTGCTCCATGTCTTGGAAAAGGTGCAGGGAGGGGAACAACATGTCTAAAGCCACATGTCAGCATTCAAGTTGCAGTATCCTGTCCAAATCTGTGTCGCAGCCCATCTTGTCCTCTCTCCTGTGTGACTCTGGGACCCCGAGGCTCTGGGGATGTCACCCAAGTGGCCTCCCTTCTTCCCTCCCAGGCAGGGGAGGTGCTATGAAGGCAGGTGGGGCCTCCCGAACTCAATGCCTGCCCAGACCAGGCCCCAGCTGGCCACCATCTGGCCCTCCCATCCCAGGCTCAGAAGGTGTCACAGGCAGTCCGTCCAGGTGTGAGCACAACCCACGCAGCCTGCCTGTGCATTCTCAGAAGGATGTCAGGGGTCATGGGCATCGCGGCCTCTCAGAGACCTTCTGCAACTTGCCTTTTGTCGCGGCTGATTGGGGGATGTGACGACTACTGTGTTGCAGATGGTGAGTGCAATGAAGAAATCAAAAACATCAGACAGCTCGGGCGAGAGGTGGGCCAGGGGCTGCTCCTGGTGCCTTGCGACGGCCAGACACCTGTCACACTCACTGACCTTCTCCAGCAGCTTCGGGTCAGGTGTGACGTCTTTCTCCTGGGAAGGAAACATGCGCTCGCCACGAGGCTGCCCAGTAACCTGCCGAGCGGCCGGGTGCTGGATGATTCGGGGAGCCTGGATTTTGTTATATGGTACAAACAGAACCTCACCTCGTATATGCATGTCACTTTACAATTGTATATTGCAATTTTAACTGCAGAAAATATTATCACATGTGGAAAAATGCATATAAAATAAACATGTTTCTTATAAGATATCTAAGATATACTATTATAAAATAATACTTATCAATCTTGAAAAAGTCAACAAATCTGTATCATACCGTCCCACAAAATATCTTCTTTTTGAAAATCATAATTCTGAATTTCCTCACAGCTTTTCTGGTCTATATGTAAATTTTACATAATCAAAATATGTTATGGCAGTTTCCATTTCCCCCCAAAACATTATATTTCTGAACTTTTCCATGGATTTAAGAATGTGGATAGACATACAATTTTTCTGACCATCTCTTTATTACTGAGTACTGAAATCTGCTTTACTATTTTGCTAAAGTAAATAATACGTTGGTAAACTTCTCTGCATAGCAATCGTTGACTGAATCACTAAATTACTGGGTCAGAAAGCCTGAACCCTCCAGCCACTCTTGACACCTACTTCAGGATGCTGTCTCCCTCCTGCCTCTCAGCAGGATGCTGACTCCCTCCTGCCTCTCAGCACCCCGCACCTGCCCCGTGGAACCCACCACCTGCCTGATCACTCCTATAATTCCTGATCACTCCTATTTCAATGGCAGCTTCCATGTGGTCTAGGATGTAAGAATGAGGAGGGCACCCAGAGTGGGCACAGCAGATTTTCTCTTGCGTCCTTCAAAGATTTCAGAAGTGAAAGCATCTTTCAGAGTTGCTACTCACTGCAGGACATTTTTTTGCCTAAGGATGGTGGTCCACACATGGCTGGCAGGGGAGGGAAGAATGTAGTTTTACTGCATTTAGGTTCATCTAATTAAAACTTTTTGTGAGGGCAGGGGATTGGCTTTGCACTTTCACAGCTGTCACCCTGTCCTGATGTTTTATTCGTGTGATTTGGCAGGACACGTGTCCGCTCTATCACCCTTTCCAGGTGGCTCACCCAGCAACCACCCAGCCAGATGCTGTGGCAAAGAGATTGTGTCACTGTATTGGAAGGGACACAACTGTGGGGAGAAGGTGTTGGCCCAAACAGTTTCTGCTAATACAGCAGAATCCAATTCCCCAGCAAGAGCTTATTTGTAAGACTGAATGCAGACACTTCTGATAATCAAAGGAAAGAACAGAGGGAGGAAAGCGTGAGGGTGCCATGCCCTGCCTGCACACTCACCATGGGGCTGCTAAAGGCCGTGTGCCTGGACAGCATGCTGGCCCTCTTGGCTTCGGCCCGGCTGCCTGAGCGCCGGTGGGACTTAGTGCTCTGGGTCCTGTGCATGATCCGAATGCTCTGGTGGCTTCCAATGCTGCTGCGCTGAGACCATGATCCCCCCTTGGGCACCATTTCCTCCTCCTCTGAGTCTGCTTCCTGGTACCTAGCTAGACGCTGGGCTGTAGGGACAGGGACAGAATTAGACATCGTGGGGACTGGTTAGGCAGACTGTGTAGCTGCAGGGCATTTTTTGCTGTAGACTAGAATTGAACCCAGAACCCTCCACTGAGCTACTTCCCTGCCCCTTCTAAAACTGTTTATATTGAGACAGGGTCTGCTAAATTGCTGAGGCTAAGCTCTAACCTGTGATCTTCCTGCCTCAGCCTCTCAAGTGCTGGGATTACAGAGGTGCACCACCGCACCTGGCTTGCAGGGCATTTTGTATCCCACAAGGCTTCCAGTGGGGTCCCTCAGAGCACTCATCACCATCACTCTGTAGTAGCAAGGACACCTTTAATGAGAATGTCCACTGGTGGAGGGGTAGAGGACATTCTCGTTTATCCACACCATCAGGCAACCTGAGGAGGTCAATGTGCTCAACTGCATTTCACAGAGCGGAAGACTGAGTCTCATCTCAGAGAACTCAAGGGTCTGGTGAGGTCACAGATGCATGGACAGCAGGATGAAGGAGGGACAAAGGGATGCAACAGCCTGGTCCTGTCCAGCAAGACCAAGGCCGATGTGGGCAGACATGGGGTTGCTGCAGGCCCTTGGTTTGGGAAGAGCCTTGGTGCCCACGGGATCAAGACAGCAGCCGCCCGAGGAAGGCAGGGAGGCTGAGCAGCCTGACCCACACCGCGGAGCTCAGGGACCCGACCATCAGGCCTGCTCCTGGGGCAGCCGGCCTGCCTGGGTTGTTGAGGCAGATGAGGCATCATGTGTCTGCACTGCAAAGGGCAACACGTAGGACCTCCAGCTGGGGTGAGGGTGCTCACTGGGCCAGGCCCCTTGTGCAGGGCTATGGGCAGGGCACTGTCCTGTGCAGCGCTGTGGAGCAGTGAGGCCCACGCTCCTCTAAGATGGCACAGAGCAGCTTCCTTTGCCAGCCTGTGGACCCAGCCAGAGAAGTTTCAGAGGATCCCGGCCGCAATCCCGCGATGGAGCCCTTAGGGGGCGCTGCCAATCACGGGTCCCATGGTCGCAGGAGCGCTGGGGAAGCGGCTTTAAGAGGTGCATGCACCGCTGTGTCTTGCTAATTGATGGCTCTTAACAAATTTTCCTGGACTTCCAGTTCAGACTGTTCGTGAGGACGACTCATTCACAACAAACATTTAATCAGAATTTCAAGCACAGTTGCAGTGCCAGGTGGGAGCTCAATGTATCCCAATATCTTAACAGACCTTCCTTTGGAACTGAAAAAAACAGTAATAAGGAGGAGATGTCACCTGCCTACTGCCAGAAAGCTGAGTGCTTCTCAAGATCAAGATTCCAGGCAACAAACTTCTCCTGAACATCCTAGGTGACAGAGGCCTCAGGAGGAAGGCAGCTGGACACGGCAGGGAAGAATGAGGCCTGGATGTGTGATCACATTAGGAGTTTGTTCACCTCCCCAGACAGTGGTCTCTAGATGTCAGAGGTCAGTGTGGCCAACCTCAGGGCCACTCCGAGGCTCTGGGGCCAGGCCAGGGGCCACCGCTGCTGTATGGTGGTGGCAGGCAATGTCTGAACCAAGTGGACTTGGGATGCCTTCCAGGTCCTTGGAGAGGATGAGACTGAAGTCCAGGGGACACCTAGCCCTGGGGATGGACAGCCAGCTGGGTCCAGGCCATCAGGTCACAAGGTCAGAGAAGGGTACACTATGGTCTCCACGGCCGGTTCTGTTGTGTGAACAGCAGGGGGGCAAACCTATCTGAGTTCACTCATCACCTAGCAGACACATCATGAGATTAACTGGCTGAGGACCCTCTTTGCCCTGGGGCTGGTCACCTGCTGCCCTGGGACCTTGTGTACAACATGCTGCTAAGATGCACGATTGCTTCCTTCCTCAACAGAAATCCTCTCCTACATCTTCTGCAGGCGACAGACTCCTCTGGTTTTATGACAGGCATCCGACATTAAAGACCTTCTGTGATTCTTCCCCAGAGAGCTTCAGGTCCCAGCTTTGTTATTATTTAAAAACATGTATTACCAATATTATTTTTGACCGATGAATCATGGCTGTATACATTTTCAGGATACGATGTGATGTTTTGATAAATGTACATAACATGGCATGATTAAATCAAACCAATTAACACATCCATCTCCTGGCTTATCTATTATCTGAAATTTACTTAGTTGTTCTGAAACATATAGTACATTATTATTGTACATATATAGTAGACTGCCAAAGCTATTCTTGCCCGTTGGAAACTAGGTGGAAGCGGGCAGGGTGGGTGGCAGGGAGAGGGTGGGGAGGTCGACGATCTCTGCTGCTGTTACAGGAGGAGTCCTGATTACAGAACAGGGCAGCCTCTTTTGGAGGTGACAGGAGCCCAGAACAAGAGCGCAGGGCAGGGTCCCTTTCCACAGCGCCCTCTTGTGGCTGGGGTAGGGGTATCTGGCTCCATTCACACCCGGGCTTGCTAAGCTGCAGCTCCCCTGAGCTTGCCTGCAGAGAGGAAGGAGGCAGCAGAGGTTAAGGGAAGGAAGGGAAGGAGGAGGGGCCACCTACACAGTCAGAAGTGAGGCAATTCATCTCACCCCAGACACCGTGTTCCCAGGGAGAGACTGCAGCATGGACTGTCAGTGCCCTCCCAGCTGGTAACAGAACGACTGACAAGTGACAAGAGAACTTCCTCTGCCCTTGGTGTGGCTGCATGAAGCAACTGTGTGCCTCAGCACTGAGGTCCTGCCCGGCTGCTGGATTTGGCTGGCAGAATGGGAGTAAGGAAGCGGATGCCTATCATGCCAGGCACTGCAGTGAGCCAGGCGAGGCCAGCCTGGCCTAAAAATAGCGCCAGGCTCCAGACTCCCGAGATACTCTGACAGCCACATCTTTATGCTCCCTTGAAAGGCAGCAATCCTTTGTGTGTGTGTGTGTGTGTGTGTCTCCCTACAAGCAGCTCTGGACACAGCAATGACTCTCTGGTTCAGCCCAGACTGGAAGCCCCACACCCAGACTCACCATTTGCATCATGAGAATATTCTACCCCAGACACGGTGCACCGTCGGAAAACCATCTTGTTCTCAGTTAAAGTGCCGGTTTTATCTGAGAAGATGTACTGAATCTGCCCGAGGTCTTCCGTGATGTTCAGAGCGCGGCATTGCAGCTGGGAGTCTGTTTCCTCATCGTACAAGTCTACATCCTGGTTAATGAAGTACACTTGGCACACTTTAACGATCTCGATGGAGACGTACAAGGAAATTGGGATCAAAACCTACAAGGCACAAAGTATACCAAATGAATGGCCCTGAAGACCAGGGAGCTGCAGAATTAGCCCAATCTATCGAAATGACAAATGATTACAACCAGAAGGAAGCAGGGGCTATACTGTACCTTTAAGAGTTTAAATAGGTCGGTTTAGAGTCACTATTGGAAAAGAATTAAGAGTATTGGCAAAGGATTTAAACTAGGACAGCCTACGGTGCAACTGCAGAGCAGATGTCCACTATCGTGTCTGGAAGTATGACCGTGGCTTGGACAGAAGCAAGCGTTTTCGTATTACTAAGTTGTGCTCGAGAGAGGCTAAGAAAGGAAAGAGAGAAAAGAGAAAAAACAGGGCACAGTCAGAGTCCTTGTAAGCAAAGCCACCTCAAATCACAGCAGCGCTTGACCCTCAGGCTCCCCCGGGCCCCAGGGGTGCGGCTCTCCTTCTCCTGAGGACACATCCCCACAGCTCAGGCACAGCCATGCATGGAAGACAGTTGGGTGTCGAAGGACCATTTCTGTGATCTTGTATGATACAATGCAAAGGGAAGGAGGCTTTGAGAAAATATTCACTACAGTGTCTCGAGAAGAGAATTGAAGACCAACGTCCTTAAAACTGATGTTTGTTTATTTTGTAGTGTCATGGTATTGAATTAATGTTTATGAGCCTAGACTATCATATTCAGATGAACTCGGTTCTCCTGGTATCTTAATTATGTTAACGAACACCAACTATTATCCTAACTCAAGGTTAGAACAAAATTTACATTTATAAAAAAGGCTAATTTGGAAAGTTAAACAAAGCTACTTCCTGTTGAAGAAGCACAGATGTCAAGAGACTGCAAAGCTTCTCTCCTAGGCGAAGCCAAGTGCACGTCCTCTGGACATTCTCTGTGTTCTCAAAAAGGTCAGCGGTGACACTCAGGGCCCCGCCTTGCTCTTTGGAGCTCTGGAACCACCCGACTCTTTCACAACCCTTTCTGGGCACTGATCATCAGCTGGGGACTGGGAGTTATAAGGGAGGCAGGGAATGAATCATACTAGCAACAGCGATAATAATAATAACAACCAATACTGATAGCTACAGTGTGATACCTGATATCGAATCCCACATCAGAAAAAGGACATTAGTGGAAAGACAACCGGGTTCCGAATGTTGACAGCAAGCTGCCCAACTTGGTTTCTTAGTCCTTACAACAGACCGCGGCAATGTTAACACATTCACATCATATGTGTATGTGAACTCTTTGTATTAGTCTTTGAAACTTTTCTGTAAATCTTGAAATTATTTTGCAACAACAGGTTTTGTTTGTTTGTTTGTTTTGTTTTGTTTTGTTTTTGTTTTTGTTTTTTTTTTTTTTTTGTGTGTGGTGCCAGGGATTGAACTCAGGCCCTTGTGCTTACAAGGCAAGCACTCTAATCACTGAGCTAAATCCCCAGCCCGTTTGTTTTGTTTTTTAAGTAACTGGGGCTAGGAACGTAGCGCTGTGCTGGAACACTTGTCTAGCATGTGTGAGGCCCTGGGTTTGATCCCCAGCACCACGTATACATCAAGATAATGATTAACCAAAATTAAAGCTAAAAACATTAAGAATCTTAAGAAACCAAAGGAGAATTTTAATTTGGAAATCATCCAAGGAAAAATCCTATAGATAAATGAAGGTGGAGGAGTGAAAAAAAAGCCAACGCGTCAGGCGGATATATTTGTGGTCCTCCCAGATGCAGAAATTCCTAGCAGTCTGATGAGTTTTAAGCTCTCTTGAGAGAAGTAAAGCACTGATCACATGGCACTTAAGAGTGTTACCTGCAGAACTATTATCATTGTCAAAAATGAGTACACCGCAGCTGTGACTGGAGACAAGGAGGTGCCATCGGACTCGGGGACATCAAATAATGCTTTCTTTTCTTGGTACTGCCGCACCCACAATCCATGTCCTGTAGCAACATTCGAAGAGAAACAGCATTCACTGGATAGGAAAAAAAGAATGCTGGTAGTGTAAATTAAGATGATTTTTAGGTTCATCACTGGCCACAGTAAACTTGGTTTATTAGCACGCCTTGCCACATAAGAACGCAAAAGCACAAAGGACGCTTGGCACTCGTGACCAGACTCCTGGAAGGACCCTGAACTTGGACCCTTTTGCACACCAAGAGTTTCCCATTGTTGGTGTAAAATGGCACACTGGTCATGATGCAGGACTTGCCACAGCTGAGAGTGTAAAGTCTGAGAGAGAATCCCCAACTTGTGTCTCACGAAGGCCCAGTCTCACAGCTGCTTAGTGAAGACATGCTGAATTCTGGACACTGCCCACCAATGTCCCTTCTTGATGATCCAAAATTCACGTATGATAGATCTGAGAAGCCAACGACCATGCACATTATTGAATGAGACAGGGCCTATGCCTATCTGAAAACAGAAGCTGTTTTCACGTTCTGTGCACCTATGTTTTTTACCACTGAGCTCTGAGATCATGTCACACTGCCTGGTGCAGGGTGACAAGTAAGCAGGGAAAAAGTGAAGGTCATGCACTGGGGCTTTGCCACAGCTCTCTGCAAGACTCATGGAACCTGCCAGCCCCTTCTTAGGACACAAATAATTTTCTCTGTGCATGAAATTTCCATTGGTAATATCTGTGCTTCTCCTGCCACTAAGCCTTAGTTCATCTGATACTTCTTCCATTGGACTCATGGCAACTGCTGTGATTAATCCATCCTCCATCCAAGTATCTGTCAATCTGGAAAACAGCGTTACTTTGCCAAGCCCATTCATCAAGGCATCGCAACACACGCTGTCCTGGTGCCAACGGCCCTCAAGCCCAAGTCAGTGAAAAATGTGGGGTTTGACTTTAGAGTGCTGAGCGGGTCCCAGTGAATTCAGGCAGCCCGCCATGCTTGCCTGGAGGCTGTTCGGCAGTGTCCACTCATTGGTGATCCTCCCCGGAGACTTACCGACCGCTGAAAACAGACACATACAAATGAGGAGAAGGACACACCAGAGCACGTCGCAGTTCATCTGCCTCTCAAGCTGGCTGCGCTTGTAGCGGGGCCCGCTGTTGTTCAGCAGAGCCTTGGTTTCATGTCCTGCAGGGGAGGGTGGAAGGATGTAGTGAGTCAGTGACATGGTGAGTCTGTGACCAGTGATACAGATCCACACAGTGAACTACTACGCTGTCGTTGGTCATAGTTACACAATACATTTGGTCAAAACAGCAGGGTATAAATTAATTTTGCACATCTAATAGCCGTGGAGAAAAAAGTGGAACGAAATATGCTAAAATGACAAGAGAGAAAACATTTGGTTGAGGTGTTATTAGAATTCTTGCTTTTGCTCTTTTCTCTTTTCCTAATTCTCTATGGTGGGTATAAAGTGATCTTGTAATCAGTACAAATCAGGAAGAAGACTCCAGGGCATACAGCACCACACGAAAGCACAGGGGTGAGGGGCCCGTGCCTACCTGCATAGACGACAATGCCAACCACCGCCTCTGTGTTCCTGATGGTACAGCCTCGCAGGAGCAGGTTCTCCTTGTGCAGTCCGGCCTTCTCTCCGCTGTTGTGTATGCTGTTGGGGAAGGGAGGGCAGACATTGCGTGACTGCATACGGGTGCCTCCTGTCTCAGTCCACACTGCCCTGGGAAGGAAGGCCCTGGCACAACGGAAGCTTGGGAAACCTGGCTTGATTTTACTCCAGGAGCTGACCACAGCTTTGAAGGACCAACTATGGCACTGCAGGGCAGAGCTAGGAAGCCTTGCTAGGTGGTCTCTGGTACAGCTGCTGTTCTGCATAGTTAATGTACTGCTAATTGGTATCTCATACTGTCGCAAAAATACAAATATTCCTCCAGAAAAAGGAATGATACCACTTTTGGCTACATTTCTTTACATTTTTTTTTCTTACTCAAAGTCATAAAGTCCACCAGGTGTGGTGGTACATATCTGTAATCCCAACAGTCTGGGAGACTGAGGCAGGAGGATCACAAGCCTGGGCAGCCTAGCAATTAGCAAGACACTATCCCAAACACAAAATTAAAAACAGGGATGGGAATCAGTGCAAAGACCATGAGTTCAATCTCCAGTACAATCAAAAACAAAACAAAACAAAAAAGAGGTCATAAAGTTACTAAAAACATTAATGTATTTAATTTGAAATGTGGTAAATCTGTGAGAGGAGGTTATAAATTCTGTTTTGCTGCTCTGTGAATTAAGGACAGTCCAAGTTTAAGCCACTGATTTCCAAGTTTGTCCTTTTGGCCAACCAGTGATCCATGCTGCTGGGTCAGCCCCATGCTGGGACGACACTGTGGTAGACATGGTCCTAGGAGCCTGAGGAAGGTCACAAAGGGAGGCCTTGGGGTCTTCCAGAACAGAGCAGGGTCGGGCCTGACCTCTTCCAGCAGCGCCATGAAGAGGGGTACCTTCTACAGAGCTGCCTGTCCATACTCTTGGTGGACAGCACTCCGCGTGCCTTCCCACACTCCCACAGCCCAAGGGTTTGTCCATGGCTCTTGGCAGCTCACCAGACCCCTAGTGGGATGCCCACTGACCAGGGAACTACATTTATTTTCTACTGAAGAAGAACAGCTAAACGAAAAAGTCAAGGGATGGAATGCATGCTGGGATGGTGTATTTCCTGCAAGTCTGTTGTATACCAACAGAGCAGCGGTTCTCCTGCACAGCCAATGTGAAGGGGCACACGCTGGGTGTTCGAGCAACATGGTGGCCCCTCTGGCAATTCTGAAACACAACAAGGCTTTACTTCAAAGAGCAACCTAAGGCTGAAAACCTCTCTGAGCTACAGCACCAACAGCCCTGCCTGCAGAAGATGCCATGACAAACGAAACTCTGCTCCACATTTTCCAAGCAAGAGGATACCAAGGGCAGAGCTTCCCATCTGCTGTCTCTCTAGAAACAGCTGGACATGTGAACAATTTCTCTGGGATAGCAGTAATGACCGAATTGTCAACGATCCAGTCATGCTTACCAGAAACAAGCGATGACCCCAGTGGAAACAAGAAAAATGCATTAAATGTAGCCTTCTTGGGCATGACATACACTTCTTTAGCAACTACAGTTAATTCTCTGAATCCATGGGCTGTGAATTCACAAATTCAACCGACCACAGATGGAAGATATTTGGAGAAAAAATTCATCTGTATTAAATATGTACAAATCTCTTTGTCATTATTCCCTGAACGGTACAGTGTAACAACTATTAACACAGCATTTACACTGTATTGGGTACTCTGAGTCATCTGGAGATGATTGAAAGTGTACAGGTGGACATACATGGGTTACCTGCAAATACTATGTCATTTTACTTTTGGTATCAGTGGGAGGGGTCCTGGAACTGGTCCCCTTGGATACCAAAGGATGACTGTGCTGTGCTTTCTAATCAAACCAAGCCAGATGGGAACCCATGATCAGCAGGTGCACCAGCATATACAGATTACAGCTGTGGAAGCAGCGTGCAGGTACAGGGGTCGGGGATACAGCTCCATGTGAACACAGCGTCCCCCCTGTCTGGAGAGCACATGGCCCATGGGGCCCCAGCTCTCAGCAGCTGCAGGGCTGCTGTGGACTCCTGAGAGGGAGTCTCTTGGCCAGCACTGGAACAGCCCAGGCATGAGTTTCCCTCCCAGAAGATGCACACGAAGAAGCAAGCGCATGAAGGTGTGCCGAGCACGGGAGACTCTGCTGTGGGCTGGATTGCGACCGCCACAGGAGTCACGCCATAGTCACCCCAGACGATGATTGCACTTAGAGTCAGTGGCTTTGATAAAGAAATTAAATTAAAATGAGGTCATTAGGGTGGACATTACACCAGTCTGACCGGTACCTTAGGAGAGATTAGGACATAAACACACAGAGGATCGTGAAAGACACAAGAAGACGACGAACATCCAGAAGCCAAGCAGAGAGCCCTCAGGAGAAACCAACCCTGCCAACACCTTGATCTCAGACTTCCAGGCTCCAGACTGCAAGAAAATAAACTTGTCAAAGCTGCCCAGTCTGCCATGCTTTGCTATGGCAGCCTTGGCAACTGAACATATCCTTCAATATTTAATCTAAGCTACTCGGAAGAACTCATCTAGTTCAAGTCCCCAAGCCTCTTGACTCATCAACCAATCTCTGCTAAATCAAACTGTCCAGAAGCAAAACTTTATGAGAGAATTGCCTGGTGATAACATCTAGCTTCCACCATTAAGGACCACACACAGGATCCTTGGGAAATGGAAGGGTTTAACTAATAAATATCCTGCCTGGCTTTTCTGTCTCGAAAGATGTTACACCTCCACGGCTGCACTCACTGTTGAAAAAGGCCTCAGTGATCTGCATCCCAGCACGTGGAGAAAGGTAAGCACCGGTGACGGTCTGCATGCTGACAAATGCCCCCATGGGGTAGAAAAAGCATCATTCGAGCATGGAGGTGCAAGTCTACAGCACTCAGGCATCTTCCAAGCCCAGGAGCACACAACTCAGGTGCCCCACGTAGTCATCAAGCCAACTCCCTCCCGGGGCCCCACACCTACAACACCCAGAGACCCAAGTCCTCCTCTCCACTCTCTACTGGGTAGCGGCTCCATGTCAGCCTGGTCAGCAGTCTCAGGGTTCCTGACCCCTCTTCCCTCCTTATTTTTTACATCTGCTCAACCACAGCCTCCTTCTCGCTATCTTTGCAGCACTGTCCTAACTCGGGGTGTGCTGGAGCCTACCGTACCCTCCTCGTGTCTTTTGTACTACCAGCCTGGGTCTCTCAGTCACCAGAGCAATCCTCCAGAGCACATGTGTGAATGTTACACTCTCCCAGAGCATCCTCTGTGGCTCCTTACTTCCTCTAGTGTGGCACAAGCAGCTCCTCAGCCCTTCCCGCTTTCTGCCCAGCTATGCCACAAGGCCACGTCCTGTCTACCTCACGCAGGCCTCTGCGTGAGCTGGGCCCTACAGCCTGGGCTCAGGTTTCACAGTCTTTGTGAACATTTCTTACACTGAGTCCTCAGGCTGTCCAGTCAGAGATCTACATGTTACTCCATTTTATACCCGGATATACCCTGCTCTGCAAGCAAATGCTGAGAGTTGCTTTGAGCTTGGCATTGGATTGGGTCTATTCAACAGGAAGCTAAAGAAGACAAACACTTAATGCCCTGCTCCCCTCGAGAGTGAACACTAGCTGGCTGTGTCCGTTGACCAGGGAGTTAGGTTTCTGTGGATCACCTCCTTGACATGAGTCCCCATGGGCCATGCCTCCCCCTGAACTGTCGGGCCCCATGTCAGTGACAGCTAAGGCGCTACTCACCCCGCATCTGCACATCCCTTGTGGGTCCTCTACCCCACTCTGTGGAAATGGGCCCTCAGCAAATCACTGTCTGCTACTCACAAGAACTTGATGCTCCGTGTGACACAAGGGCCCTGCCTGACAGAGGAAGGCGGACGGACCAATGGAGAACAGATCATCGCTGGCTCTACCAGATCCTGGCCAGACTTTTCTTTAAAATAGTAAGTTGCTCCAGTTTTTAATTGAGTATGGAAATTACCAAACTGTATTTTGTGTTGATGTTGAATTTTTTCTAGATGCAATTATGTCAGTGCCATTTTAAAGAGTCAAGTCAACATGGTTACAGTTCACGAGAAGTGAGGCTATTTCGGACACATCCTACACAAGGTTCCATCTAAACACTGGGGAGGTGGCAGGTATGGAACCGTGACAGCTCCGTTGTTGGTCATGTTATCCTGCTGCTGTCTCCCAAGGAGTGACAATGGTCCCTGGAAGGGTCATCTTCCAGGATAAAGAGGCCACCCCCAACAAGCAGGCTGTGGACTCCTGGCTGTAGTCAGTACTCACGCCAGCCTTATTGTGGCTCTGGGACAAGGAGGAAGGAAAGCTCCGAATCCTAGTCTATAAATTCTTACTTTGGGTTAAGAAAAGAAAACACGGGTGGATGTGCTTGTGTCAGCCAAATAGACTTGAAGTCAAAAACATTCCCAGGAGGAAAACAGATCATTATATAACGAAAAAGGTTCCACTCATTGGGAAGCTGCAGCAATTACACACACACACACACACACACACACACCCAACATTAAGCACCTAAACATACAAAACAAACACTGACAGATCGAGAAACAGGCAACTGGATTTACAGTGTGAAATGGAATTCAGCGTCAGATGACCAACCAGCCCACCAGCTTCCTTCCTTTATTCCTTGGTGGAAAGTGCAAATGTTCCGCTGAGTTGTGATTTCCAAGACCTCCATCCACCTGGAAGGTAACTGAACACAACAGAGCAGCCTTAGCCAGGTTTTCATGCACAGGGGACCTCTGTACTGGCAGGCCTTGGGCCAGCTCCAAAGAGGGAGCAGTGGGAATAGCTGAACGGGGCAGGGAGTGCTGCCATTTCCAGTCCCTGACTGAAGATTTCATTAGTGTTTCACGTGAGGACTGTCTTAAAGAACAATGAGCTTTAAAGTGCACTTGAATAGCAGAGCTCCTAACGTTTTCTAATAGTAGCTCAGGATAAGATTTCACGTGCCACAGTATCTACTCACTGAAAGAACACAGTGCAGTGTTGTTGTTTTTTATATATTCAAGTTGTATAACTAACACCACCAGCTATTTGAGGACGCCCCACCCCCCAGAAGCCCTGTACTCACTGGCGCTGGCTCCCTGCTCCTACCCCACTCCGCTCCTCCCAGAGCCCAGCAGCCTCTGCCCCTGCTGCCTCTCCAGATATTCCGACGCTGGCTGCTTCGTAACAGTGGACGACCACACAGGAGGACCACGTCCTGTGTGTCTTGTGGTTCTTTGTGTTCTTCACTGGATTTGCAGGTCAGTCTGTGGGGTTGATGGGGCAGCCAAAGTTATCTCTAGAATTAGGAGGCTGAGCCTCAGAAGTGCAGGACAGCTTTCCTAAGGCCACCGGCCCTGGCGAGGGGCACAATGTAATTCAGCCTCAGGTCCTCTTCCTACAAACCCAAGCCTGGTTCTGTTCTCCAAGTGCATGTGTCAAAGGCTCTAAGTCTGGATTGGCTGCTTCCAAAAAGAGCAAGAGCTGACAGCAGGCTTGGCCCTGAGTGCACAGCTCCTTGGCATGAATGAGGTTGCTGTCCCCTGGAGGCTGATGGGAGGCCACCCGGGGAGGTCACGAGTGCAGAACCAGCACACCCAGGGACTGGCCCTGCAGCTGATGGAGTCTGAGACTGTGACAGATCTGCCTCCTACGTGCGGCATCAGGCCAGTGTGGGCTGAGACCTCCCCGCTCTCTGCCTGGTACAGCCTGACTGGCTCCCTTGCTGCCCAGGGCAGTGCTCCCCAACGCGAGGCCACATGGCTCTCCTCTCAACAGCCTGTGCACCTGTCCTCACCTGCGCTCCTGAGGTTGAGAGCAAGGCACTCACTCTGGTGGGTGTCATTATACCAGTGACACCTACAGCCTACCAGACTCCACCCAAGGAGATCTGGCTGGGAGAGGGGCCTGTCTGCTCCTTCACGGTCCGGTGTGAAAACCGGACACTGCACCTGGTGAACACGGCACATCAAGTTACAAGGGCTGAACACAGAGGCCAAGCCACATGTGTCTGTGTCATTCCCAGGCTGGGCTCTGGGGGGACCAGTGGGATGGGACAGCTGGGTGGGGAAGTCGGGGAAGGCAGGATGACTGCACAGTGGAGCAGATCTCATGCCCTTCTTGGCATTTCTTCACATTGGCATTGCTGGATAAACTGTGCGGGCCCCGCTGCTGCAGGCAGAATGGTGTGGGCTGCGTGCTGGGGTAAGTGAGAAGCTATGCGCCACTACCCTCCTCGAGCCCCAGCTTCACGTGCACGGAGCTCGCCACATCCCCCTTCCATGCACCTGAGGTCTCCACAGCCTGGTCTTTGGTTACCTGCTCCCTCCTTAACAAATATCCCCATTTCTGAGGATCTCTGGTCTTACCCTCCTCCACCCCTTCGAGTCACCCTTCTAGAAAGCACAGCTGAACAATACGTTCCTTTATCTCCTGCACCCTGAACTCCCCTTTTAGGTCTACAACTGGTTGGCTGTCACCTTGCTCAGGGTCCTGAGGAATCCAGCACACTGCCAATCTCCTTCCTAATGTCCCTGTTGTGCCTCTTCTTCTCAGTCTTCCCCGGGGGAGAGTGTTCCTGTTGCATGGAGTACAGCTGCCCAGACCTTTTGGGATTACTCTGTCTTCGTTCCTTTCCTTTCTTCCCTGCCCTCTGTCCCATGTGACCTGGCTCTTCCCTGTTGTTGAGCATGCTGTTTAGATGGAGGGTCTTCAGAGCTGTTTCTAGAGCCTGCGTCTCTTCATGCGGTGGTTTGGAAGTGATGTGCCTTGTCCGCAGGGGTCTGTGTGTAGAAAGTTCAGTTTCCGGGCACACTGATGGTAAAGGATGTCATTACTGCACCTTCGGCCAGCTCCGCCTTCCTGCCTGGCGATGTAATTTCACATTGCCACCACGATGCCACCACCATGAGGTATGCAGTTGGGGGCCTTACCAGAGTCTGCACCATGCTGCCCATTTAGCCTCCAAAACCATGAGCTAAAAACTTGGCTTTATTAACTACTCATCCTCAGCTATTTCATTACAGTAATGGACAACAGACTAACGCAAGTTCTGGCTCATGTTCTCTTGCAGTTAGATGAATCACTTTGCTTTATGCATCTGCCACCTCTTCAAACTCAGGAAATTTCAAAATCCTCTTTTCTCCTGAGCTCTTCCTGATATGCACATTGAAAATCCAGCCCTCTCCTGAACCTTCTCTCCCCTTGCTCTATATTATTTTCTGTAGTAGTCATTAACAACAGCTGTCACAATGATAGCAGCCCATATTCATTAAGCACCTACTATTCTGTGTATTAAATTAGCTAAACTTTCAATAATGACATGAGGAGTACCCTAAGATTATCCCATTATACAGCTGGCTCAAATTAAGTATCTCACCCCAAGTTATCCAACTAGAAACTGTGGGCTCCAGAGCCTGCTAGCCTCAGAGCTAAGAGGCCCACTAAAACAGTGGCTCCCTGAAGTCCTTTGAAGGCAGGATCCAAAGCTGCTGCCAGGGGATTCAGTCCTCTCCAGAGTTAATCCAACCCACACAGGCAATGAACATACGAATAGTCACCTGAGCTCACGCACACTGTGTTGTGTGGGACTCATGGGAGAGAAGGGAAGAAAGACCATGAGCCAGGAGCAGTGCAGACAGGGATGTCTATGTCGTCTTTTTTTTTTTTTAGTAGGACTGGCACCATAGATTACTTGATAAGCACCCAGAGAACATTATCCTCAGAGGTTACCCTTGCTGCTGTTGCGATTGTTACTTCAGCAGAAGGTGTCTTTGGAAACCCAGCACCCAGGCTGGGCCTGGGGCTTCAGAGAGGTGCTAGAAATGGGGCCATGTGGGGAACTCCTCTGGTGACTGGCCAGATGGAGGAGATGGCTCAAGAGTGGACAGGGAGAAAATCCACATGGATGGGTTACATATGGGTGGGTGAGTGTTCTCTTCCCAGATCTTGTAGCTTATATGTTAGGGGTTCCACCTTCCTTCAATTAGTTCCTTTAAAGAGTGAGCTAACATTTTCCAAGTTCTGGTCCTCAAGGCAATTCTGGTGGGTGCCTGGGCCATTGTGTAGCTGCAGATGTCTGCCACTTTGCTCTGCAGTCTTCTTTCCCGGTGCACCTCCGGCAGCCCTGGGTGCTGGGCACAGGCAGCAGCGCCAGAGGCATCAGTGAATCGGAAGTGCAGACTTACACTGAAATCTCTCAGAAATGGAGTCTACTTTCAGAAGTAGGTGGGAGCTGAGCGGGTAAGTACTCAATGATCCGTGATGTGAGGGAGGAGGCCACTACGCAGCAGCCGGTGTCACCTGTGACCAGGCCCGCCCCAAGAAGAAAGCCCTGCATCCTCCAGACTGTGGCACCGAACCTTTGGAGTCTGCTGACATGGCACATCAAGGTACATCCAGCCTAGTGTCCCTCTGGCCCTTGTCACCTGCCTCCTTACCCAGGAGACCATCCTGCCCAGCTCCCACCTGCAACTCAGCAAGCCCATCTCGACACACTGGTTTCTCTTCCATTTGCCTCCCCACACCAACTGACTATACTTATAAGCATTATCACTATTATTAGGGAAATTGCCAAGTAGACAAGAAAGCAGAAAGAATATATAATGACCTTCCAGTTCCCCCCACCCAGCTTCAACCAGGAACACAATACCAACAAATGGCCAGTTCTGGCCCATTTATCCATCTCTGTGGTCTTTCCATTTTGGAGCAAGGAAGGGAACCAGAGTGTTAAACATAACACACACACACACACACACACACACACACACACACACTCATAGGACTTGTTTCCTTGAAGGAGTGTTGTCTCTTTTCTCCTAAGTAGAATGAAATAAACATGAAAATGGGAATTTTTGTCTGTCTTCACTGTACAACATCCAGGGCATTGAGCAGAGGCCAGCAGGTAAGTACTCAATGAACACTTGCTCAGTGACTAGGTGAAGGAAGGAGGGGTGAACGTCTAACTTGGCCCCCCTGACTGGCTCCAGCTTCTCCTACTCACTGAGGCCCAGTGTGAACTGCCGTACTTCCCTCATCATGGCCCTCGCCTTCTCAGGGCTGCTAG
Organism: Hystrix cristata; assembly: GCA_004026905.1. NCBI lineage: Eukaryota > Metazoa > Chordata > Mammalia > Rodentia > Hystricidae > Hystrix > Hystrix cristata. The sequence continues at coordinate 75,966 of PVJO010003447.1, read as the reverse complement.
AAGAGAAACCTCCTTAGTCACGCCTCATTGTGACCGCACTGCCAGGGTTTTACAGTGACAGGATCTTATGAACTAGCCCCAAAGCAGCCACGAGGGCTCAGATGCAGGCAACATTCCTGAGGAATCATCATATGGCTAAGAATATTCGACACGTCTTTCATAATACTGTGTGGGTATTTGTGTGTGTGTGCGTGCGTGTGTGGTTTATCAAACACAATGGCAAGCACAGAAGACATGATACTCACATGCAACCACGAAACCGAGTCAGGTCATTATTTGGCTTCTCACACTCGATTACGCTGGTGAACGTCAAAGGGTTGAATTCAGAGACCTAAAATAATAACACACATACATTAGAGGAATCTGGACAGATGCTATTCCACTCTAAAAGGCATTTGTTTTTCTGTCTTACATTCGTCACAAGGAAATTTTGGGGAAGAATTCTGCCTATGAATATCCACAGAATGTGAATATACACAGTACTTAACCCAGGCTTCCTCATCTCTATAATGAATACTAGCTAATCACTTAATAATGAACAATTATTAAACCAGTACGAGGTAGGAAGTAAGCTGAAACAATTATAGCTTGAATGCAAAATAAGAAAATATGAGATAACAGCAAAGGAAGCAACCAGTGATGGAAAGGGACCAAGGAGTTTATTTTTTTGAGACTGATCAGCTCCTTCCAATTTTCTACATAGATTCAAAGAAGCAAATTCTATCTGAAAAACAAGAACCTACACACTGAAAATTCTTCATAGATCTTTGCTGACAAAGATTTAAATAGCCAATGTGTAAGCCAACAACTTATTACACTGATCCACTTAAGGAACGATGGCTCCCTACAGAGAGAGTCTTTAACGTGGAGTTTTGCCACTGAGAGATACAGCAGTGCCAGACGCAAATGAAGAGATCAGAAGTGGAGGAGGAGGAGGAAGAGTTGGAGTAGGGGCAGAGGGGACACAGGAAGTCAGCCTTTAGTGTAAACAACTGAGTGCAGTTAGTGGCATTCTTCATCAGCCTCTGGTCAGACTGTCATTACATTTTCTCTATCAAGAGTCACAAGAGGGTCAACATTAAACTGTCATTGTTCACATGTGCATAGCATCAGGTGGCTAAAACATCACAGAAAGGGCATAAACACCTTTGACACCATTACCGGTGATTGTTCTTCTGCCACAATGATGCAGCTCTCTGCAAAGAATGCAGCCATAAGTGATACTCGAAACTCCCATCTCGCTGTTGTCAGGTATATCATGTACATTAATAGAAGGACTCACTAGACAATAGCGGCTCAGTGCAATAAATGAAACTGAAATTCTATTTTGTGGTGGTGGAGACTGAATTCAAGGCCTTGGCCTCACGCATGCTAGGCAAGTGCTCTGCCAATGGGCCACGTCAATAGCCCATGGACTCCTACTTTAAAACGTGCGCCTTGAGGTTCCTTAGCCATCAGTCGCTCTCCTTGGACTGAAATGGCCTTGCCCCCTATTCGCAGAATGCGGATCGGCTTCAGAATCCTGTGTTTCTTTAAAGCGGTGTGGATTATCTGGAAGCCAGTGGGCTGCTTTTCCAGGGCAGACATTTGCAGATACAAAGAACGAGATGGCCATGAAGGGAGTGAGTTCCAGAGAACACCAGGATTGTTCTTGGCAGGAAGGAGGGTAGGACTTAAAATATTCTGCCTCTGTTTGTTATTCTTCCTCTCTAAGAAAAATGTACACGGCTCAGCAACAGTAGGACATTCTGCCTCTGGAAGTGCCAGCTGTATTCACAAAGTCCCACCACGATCGTGTGCACTGGGTAGCATGCATGCCCGGGGTACAGCAAGCTCAGCTTCATCTGCTTTGTCTGGAATTGGGGAAGATCTGGAGGACCTTTAGTACTGGAGGGATCACTAGAGACAGTTACGGGCTGAATGGTGCTCCCTCCCTCCCCAGAATCCAGAAGCTGAAGTTCTAACCTCCAGCACCTCAGGATGTGTCCATATTTAGAGAAAGAGCCTTCCCAGAAGCAGTTAAGCTACAGTGAGGTCATAATCGCCGCCCTGATCCAAGAGGACTGGACTCCAAGTAAGCAGAGAACAGCGCAGACACACACAGAGGGCGACCGCCGAGGACACTGGAGGAGACGGCCAAATCCTCAAGCCCAAGAGGGAGGCCTGGGAAGAAAGCACACCTGTGGACACTTTGACTTTAGCCTTCGGCTTCTGGAGCTGTGAGAAAATCACTTCTGTTGTCTAAGTCCCTGGTCTGTGGCAGCCCTGGAAAACTGTTTCTGAGTTTCTTATTTTCAAAGCCTTTCATTCCGGAGCACTATTTCAGATGGAGAAAATTCTATTTATGTCCATGGTTTCTCACAGCAGGTGACGTGGTAACACCCCCCCACTTAAGAAACATACTAATTTATCCCTTCATCCATCATCTATCCACCTGCTGCATTCCAAACCAGCCAGACGTTCAGCAACACTCCTCCCTCGCCCCAGACCTTGACCCCATACTACCCTTCTGTGCTGAGCACACTAACTTCATTTTTAAAAAAGTACACATATAGTTGGATGGTGGCGATGTTGACACACAGTCTGTATGGAGTTAACGTTATTGAACCATACACTTAAAAGGAGATAACATGGTAAATGCATGAATGCAGTGAAAGATTTAAGAAGTAGATACAAATAAAACATTGAGAATTGATTGTGATACATAAATTGATCATCAAGTAGAAATAGACCAGATATCTGGGATCTTTCAGTACAAGTACAAAAGTCTCACTCTCGTCACTCCTATTGTTGCCGCTGCTGCCGGGGTTTGAACCCAGGGCTTCACACAGCTAAGTGCTGGCTCTACCGCTAAGCTACACCCTCAGCCCACATAAGTCATGCCTGAGGGCACCACAGCACTACATCACGGTCATCATTGTCAACAGAGTGACAAGTCTTTAATAGCCTGCTAAATGCCGGGCATTGTCCAGCGTGTGGCACTACTACCTCGCAATGTAACCATGAGGTCCCTTTTGCATTCCTTGCCATTTAGGATCATTAAGGACCATGACCAAGGGTGCCCGAGCCTTGCAGTGACTGATCGAAGCTTCTCTGCCCTCTGAGACCTCTAGCTCGGCCCTGGATGCTTACTGAGATGATCTTGCCTTAGCAGGGAAAGACCATGGAGTGTCCAGTAAGCCAGAAAATATGCAGCAGACTCCAGACAGACTTCTAAAAAAAGACTTAAAATGCATTTCAGTAAACACATTTCGGTTTAATGCACCCTGGTTTGATTATCTATGTCTTCACCTTGTGGTCAGCAAAACCTGTAGGTGTGGGGCTAACAAAGCTCCACCCAAAAGAGGAACAAACAATCAAGAGGGCCAGGATTTCATTCCAGTTCTTCTGATTACTAAATATGAGACCTTCAGCAAATGAAAGAGGACATCTGGACTCAGGTCCATGGGCCTGAAAACCCTACAGATCCACAGATCTCCAACGCTCCTCGGGGACGCTCAGAGGTGCACGGGCAGTGCTTCTATGACAGCTGCACATACACCAGGCTTCAGGCCACACCGCTGCCCACGATGCTCAGCCACAGCTCACCAAGCAGCAGGGCGTAGCTGGGGTCTGCTGTTTTCCTTCAAATACTCCTGAAGCATCTCCGGATGGGATGATTTAGGTCGACCTTATTAGGTGGAGAAGGAAAGGCATGTGGTAAAGCAGGATGCGGCAGGAGCCATCAGCCCTGTCCTTGACTCTGCAGTTCTCCTAGAATCTGCAGCTGCCCAGTGAGCCTGGTCACCAAAGCGGGTGATACTAGGGCCCTGAGCAAGCTTCCCCTGAGGTCCAGGCTGCCACCGGCCTACCAGGTGTCTGTGTGGTTGCTGCAGCCTCCTATCAGACAAGACGAGGAGGCACACCTCTAAGTGAGCAGCACCTGGACTGTCAGTTGAATGCTAGATTCACAGGGAAGGTTCTGTTACCCACCTTGTAGAGAGTGGGACTCTATCCACAGGCTCAGAATCCACAAACTGAACCAACCTCAGATTTAGTCAACCAGAGAGAAGCAATAGCTGTATCTGTACTGAAGACATATACACTTTTTCTTGTCATTATTCTCAAAATGGTAGAGTGTAACTAAAATAAAGTGTGGCCAGTATGGTCACTGAGGTGACCCTCAGATGGACTGGGCGGCAGCTGCTGCCTTCCAGGAGGAAACCCACACTCGTCCCACCTCGCTGGCATCCAGGCTGCCACCACTCCAGCATCCACTCCCCTTGCACATGGCTTCCTCCAACCTCTGACCTCTTGCTCCAGCGCCTGGCTATGGCCTCCATGAGTGAGAACATCATCTTTCCTAGAGAAGCCATCCAGATAGCACTGCAGGTCGGGCAGGCAGGGGCTGCTGCTCAGTGTTTGTGGGGGTCCTGTGCAGACCTCCAGGCTTCTTCACTATGCCACAGGTCCCCCAAGGACAGGCCCTAGCATCCTCCATCACAAAACTCTGCACACACTTGTGTGTCAAGGAGTGACTGACGCCTTTTGACGAAGGGTCTCAGGTACCACAAGGTTCTAAACGGTCCGGGAGCTCCGGCCTGGGCTTGTGGGGCCTGGACCCCGCTGGTGGTGCAATGCTGAGCCAGAGGCCCTCCTCGCCAGACGCACCGACTGGGAGGGCTTCTCTGCTGTCCTAGGAAGTGCAATCCTCCTTTTATAAATGCAAGCTCATCTCACTTGACGGCAATATAAAATGATTTCTTACAGTCTTTAATCTAGCTACTTATTTATTGACGAGGCAGAGGAACACCTGAACTAATTTAGGCAAAGCATTTTAACCCACATTAATGCATAATTACCCCCAACTCTTTGTTTTGCACTTTAAAGCCAATTTGTATTTACCACACACTGTGGGAATTCAAAGGAGCAGACAGCCCAACACAGAGTGAGTGAACAAATAAATGAATGGATTTACAGTACACATTCACTGCAAAGAATTATCGTTAAATCAGCGTCTTCGATCTGCGAACCTGAAGAAAGCAGAGTCAAGAGTCTTGTCCACTGCAGTGTTTCCTGGCATGTACTCGGGGCTCAACCCTGTTTCCTAAATAGTGCCTTTCTAATAAGTGCCTTTCCTAATAAGTGCCTTTCTAGAACCACAGTAGACATTCCTGTGCTGGTAGCAGAAGGTATCAAACACATATGGAATATTAATCATTTTCCAATCCCTTTCACAGATTCAGTGTTTGCACTTGCAGTTCATGCCCCAATCAATATTGAAGAGAAATGATCACAAAATCCCTTGGACAAGTTTATTCTACAACATCAGTAGTTGTGATCCCATTATGTAAGATGTCCTGAAAACAGTCATGACAGCATTGGGCTGCACACACGTGAAGCAGCAGGTGACAGTTTCTGTGTGCGCCACACCCCTACTGACATCATCACTGTCTCCTGGGTAACTCAGCTCACAGGGATGATAGAGATGACATCAAGACCCTCACGGTCTTTCCTCGGAATGACTTCACGCACGTCCACACCACAGGTGGGTTCCGGGGGCTCAACACCTGGGAGACATAGACCAAGGGCTGTCTGGGCTGCTGCGTTCTTTTTCCAACTGCAAATTTTCCTGTCATAAGCACGGGCATTAGCAATCAAGTGGTCTTTTCTTTGAGAGCACAAAGCAGCCTTTCCCTCCTTTGGTCTGACTTGAAACCTGGGAGCCTCCTCCCCTTTCCATCCTTTGTTCGCTGCCTCTGTGCTGCTTCACAGCCAAAAAGCCTCCGAGCGTTGAGTTTAGATGGTGGCAAAATTTAAAGGCTCAGAGAGCTGGGTTTGAGCCTGTATTTTCAAAATCAAAAGCCTTTCTTTCCCTTGTGGCCACAGCACTTCACACCGCCTCAGTGGGCTGTGGCTGTCAGCGGAGCCCACATTTTCTTTTATCAAACATGTATGAGCGTATCTAGGTCGGCAGTGCACTCAGACCGCAGGTAATGAGAGTTGTTCCACAGAACACCTACCAAGGGTTGTTTCCTAAAATAGCCCTCTTCAAAGCACCTGCACTTAATTCCTGTGCGGTGCTGGCGCGTGGAGCTCATCCAGGCAACAGTGAGCAGCAGGGCACAGTCAGCCCATCTGCCTCGCAGCTGCAGGCCACTTGGCACCTCTGTCACCCCTACAAGTGCTGGCCACCACATCAAGGATGCTGCTGGACGAAGCAGCCAGCCCAGCCCCAGCGCTTTCTCTCACAGCGTAGAGAAGAGACTTTGTCTGCCGTGTGGCATTTCAGCCTGTGGAATAAGCCCACACCTTGTCACTAAACCCTGAGTAGTAGCAGAAGTCTCAAAATCTCTTCCCTACTGAAGACACCTTTCCCGTAGATACTAAACTTGTTTTTCAACTCACCACAGTTGCTTGAACTTTACCCCTAAGATCCACAAACAAAAATCACTTACGTTTCTTTATAGTAGAAATAAATATTGCAAGAGGAAGTAATTAAGAAAGCTAGTCAATTTAAAATATCATCGAAAAGAATAAAATACTTGGGAGTATATTTAACCAATACAATGAAATACTTTAACACTGAAAACTGTAAGTGCTGCTGAAAAAAAATCAAAGACCTATTTAAATGACAAGATACTGTGTTTACCAATATCTTACTGAGGATCTTTGTATCTGTGTTCGTTAGGGAGCTTGACCTGTAGCTCTCTTTCTTGGTGGGCTCCTTCTCTGGTTTGGGTATCAGGGTGATGACTGCTTCCAGGAATGAGTTTGGCAGTATCGTTTCCTTTCAATTTCACTAAAGAGTATGAGAAGTAGTGGCATTAGCTCTGCTCTAAATTTCTTGTAGAATTCGGAAGTGACTACATCAGGACTTGGGCTTTTCTTTCTTTGTAGGTTTTTAATTACATCTTCAATTTCACTGACTCATATTGGGTTATTTACAATTTTTATATCGTTTTGATTCAGCTTTGGTAATTCATATGTATCTAGGAATCTGTCCATTTCTTCTGTGTTTTCCATCTTATTAGGATACAGGTTCTCAAAGTAGGTATTGATGGCCTTCTGGATTTCGGCAGGATCTGTTGTGATTTCACCCTTTTCATTCCTGATTGCATGGATTTGAGTTTTTTTTCCTTTTTTTTTTTTTTTTGATAAAGTTGGCTAAGGGTTTGTCAATTTAATCTTTCAAAGAACCAACTTCTTGATTCATTGATTCTTTGTATGGTTTTCTTAGTCTCCATTGCATTAATTTCTGCTCTGATCTTTATAATTTCCTCCCTCATATGAGCTTTGGTCTTGACTTGCTCTTCTATTTCTAGAAGCTTGAGGCTCAACATTAGGTTGTTCATTTGCACTCGCTCTGTTTTTCTGATATGGGAATTCACTGCTATTAATTTCCCTTGTAGAACTGCTTTCATCGTGTCCCACAAATTCTGGTATGTTTCATTAGCATTATCGTTTAACTTTAGAAATTAACTTCTTCTTTAATTTATTTGTGACCCACTGGTTGATCAGGAGGGTATCGTTTAATTTCCACGTGTTTATGAAGTTTTGTGGTTTCTTTTGCTATTGATTTCTAATTTCATTGTACTATAGTGTGCAAATCATTAAGATTATACACCATGAACAAATGGGATCCATGCCAGGGATGCAGGGATGGCTCAACATACAAAAATCAATAAATGTGATACACCATATTAACAGAACCAAGAAGAAAAACCACATGATCATCTCAATAGACGCAGAAAAAGCATTTGACAAAGTGACACCCATTCATGATTAAAACCCTACAGAAAATTGATTCAATCTGATAAAAACCATCTACGGCAAACCAACAGTCAACATCATACTAAATGGTCAAAAACTGAAAGCTTTCACTCTAAAATCAGGAACAAGACAAGGATTTCCACTATCACCTATTCAATACAGTTCTGGAAACATTAGCCAGAGCAATTAGACTAGAGAAAGAAATAAAAGGAATAAGAATAGGAAAGGAAAAAGTTAAATTATCATTATTTGCATATGACATGATACTCTACATAGAAGATCCCAAAACCTCCACCAAAAGACTTCTAGATTTAATAAACAAATTCAGCAGCATAGAATGGACATAAAGTCAACAGTCAAAAATCAATAGCATTCCTGTACACAAATAATAAACTCACTGAGAAAAAGATTAGGAAAACAATACCTTTCACAATAGTATCTAAAATAAAAGAGAACTACTTAGGAATCAATCTAATGAAGGAAGTAAAAGACCTTTACATTGAAAACTACAGTACTCTGATAAAGGAGATCAAAGAGGGTATCAGAAAATGGAAAGATATCCCTTGTGCTTTGGTAGGAAGAACAAGTATAACAAAAATGGCCATACTTCCAAAATCATTATACAGATTTAGCGCAATCACGATCAAAATACCAACAGCATACCTTGCAGAATTAGAGAAAACAATCCTAAAATCCATTTGGAACCAGAAGAGATCTAGAATAACAAAAGCAATTCTGGGCAACAAAGGCAAGGCAGGGGGCATCACAATCCCTGACTTGGAATTATACTACAAAGCTACTATGATAAAAATAACATGGTACTGGCAAAAGGAAGAAAGAAAAAAACAGACTCCAAGGATCAATGGAACACATTAGAAGATGTAGAAACAACTCCATACACACTTAGCTACCTTATCTTTGACAAAGGGGCCAAACAGTCTCATTACAAGAAAGCTAGCCTCTTTAATAAACGGTGCTGGAGAAACTGGCTTTCCACATGCCAAAGACTAAAACAAGACCCATATCTTTCACCATGTACTAAACTAAAATCAAAATGGATCAAAGACCTAAATATTAAAACAGAAATACTACATCTGCTGGAAGACAGAATAGGTAGAACTCTTGAAGATATAGGTGTAGGCAAAGACTTGATGAACAAAACCCGGATTTCACAGGAAATATCACAAAGAATCAACAACTGGGATCTCATCTTAATAAAAAGCTTTTGCCCAGCAAAAAAAACCACCAACCAAGTGAAGAGACAACCCACAGAGTGGGAAAAAATTTTTGCCAGCTGTTCCTTAGACAAAGGACTACCATCTAGAATAGATAAAGAATTAAAAAAAAAATCTAAAGACCCAATTCAAAAATGGGCATCTGAAATGAACAGACATTTCTCAGGTGCAGAAGTAGAAACTAAAAATAAATATATGAAAAAAGTCCAACATCACTGGTCATACAAGAGATACAAGTTAAAACAACACTGAGATTCCATCACACTTCAGAAAGAATGGCTATTATCAAGAAATTAAGCAGTAACAAATGCTGGCAGGGTTGTGGGGAAAAGGGAACCCTTCTCCACTGTTGATGGGAGTGTAGATTGGTGAAACCGCTGTGCAAATCAGTGTGGAGATCCCTCAAAACACTGAAACTAAAGGTTCCATTTGACCCAGCTATTCCTCTGCTTGGTATCTTCCCAAAAGAATTAAAAGCATCATACCACATTGATACATGCACATGTATGTTTATAGTGGCACAGTTTGTTATAACTAAATCTTGGAAACAGCCCAAATGTCCATCAACTGATGAATGGATAAAGAAGATGTGGGTTTTTTTCTACAATGGAGTACTACTTTGCTATAAAGAAGGATAAACTTGAGACATTTTTAGGTAAATGGATGCACCTTGAGACCATACTTTTAAGTGAAATAAATCAGACACACATGTTTAAATATCACACTGTCTCTCTTATGTGAGAAATGGAAAGGGTAAATAAGGACCAAAATAGATGATAAATATTGACAAATAGGAAGAAAATGTTCAAATGGGAAGGGGGAAAGGAAGGAAGGGAAAAGAAAAAAAATGGAGAGTAGAAGGAAAAAAATGGAAACACAGCTTTTGTAAACAAGAAGAGGGAGAGGGGTTGAAGGGAGAGGAAGGTATTAGGAAAAAAAGAAGAATCAAGATACATCATATACAGGTACAAATCCCATATGGTGAATGCTATCATTGTGTATATCTAAAATGCACCAATAAAATTAATTTTAAAAAATAAAGGAAAAGACATGGTGTATTCCAGGATAGGGCATAACATTTAAAGATGATGTACTATTCAAAACAACCTGCAGATACAATGTAATCTCTGTCAAAATCCCAACAGCATTTTTTGCCAAAATCAAAAAGCCGACCCTCAAATGTGTGTAGAAGTGTAAGGGACCCCACACAGCCAAAACAATCAGAGAAAGAAGAATGAAGTGGATTTCAAAATTTGCTACAAAGAATCAGGCATGGTGGCACACGCCTGTAACCCCAGCACTTGAGAGCTTGAGGCAGGAGGACTGTCACGAGTTCAAAGCCAGCCCCTGAACTGCAGAGGGAGACCGTGTCTCAAAAAAAAAAAAAAAATTAACTACTACAAAGAACGACAATAATGAAAAAGTGTGGTAGGGATATAAGGACAGGCATACAGACAAGTGGAATAGAACAGAGAACTCAGAAATAAGAAACCCTTGGATATTTGGTCAAATGATTTTCAAAATGGCACCAAGATCACTAAATGGGAAGAAAAAAAAAATCTCTTCAACAAGTGGTGCTGGGGCCACTGAATTCCTACATGTAGAAGAATGCATTCAGACTGCTGGCTCACACCAAACCCAAAAGGGATTTATCTACATATAAGAGCTAACACCAACACCTCAGCACTCTGGGAGGCTGAGGCAGGAGGAACCCAAATTTAAGCTCAGTCTAGACAACTTACTTAGAGAGACCCTGTCTCAAAATACAAAATAGAAAAGGGCTGGTGATGTAACTCAATGAGAAGACACTGGGGGTTCAATTCCCAGCACCACAAAAATAAATAAATGAATAAATAAATAAGCTAAAAAACCAATGAAACTGTTAGAAGAAAATATGGTAAATATTCCTGACCTAAGGTTTAGCCACGGATCCTCAGACATGATCACCTAAGAACAAATAAGAACGATAAAGCACAAAAGAAAGACTTTTTCAACTAGATAGGGAGAAGGGGGAAAAGAAAGAAGGGAAAAAGAAAAGAAAGAAGAAAGGGAAAAAATGGAAAAACGTAAATAAAACTTTTGCAAATAGGGAAGGGTCAGGGAACAGAAGGGAGGGGAGGGGAAGAGGGGGAAAACCAAGCTATATCTTGTACAGGTACAATCTAACCGTGTTGAGGGCTGTGGATTTAGCTCAGTGGCTAGAGCGCTTGCCTCCCAAGCCCAACGCCCTGGGTTCAATCTCCCCCCCCCAAAAAAAACAACACCATGTTGAATACGATCATTATGTATACAATGTACCAATACATGTTCTTGGTAAAAAATGAAATAAAAAAATAAGGACTTTTCAAACTTAATAACATCTGTATATAAAAGGATATTGACATTGAAATGAAAAGACAACCTACAGAATGAAAAAATAATCTATCACATACCTAATTGAGTGTAATATCCAGAATATATAAAAACTGTTGTAACTCAAAAATAAAAGACAAACAACCGAATGAAAACACGGGCCAAAAGTATGAACTCAGAGACAATACAAAAAGCCAAAAAGCACACAAAAATGTTTAATATTATTAGTCATTATGAAAATGAGAATCAAAACCACAGTGAATTACCACCCCACTTACCACAATGGGCACAATTTTTTAAAAAAGGGAAATAAAGATTGACAAGGATATGGGGAAACTGGAAGCCTGTGCATTGCTGGTGGGAATGTAAACTGGTAGTCCTCAAAAACCTATTTACAGAATTAACCTAAGACCCTGCGACTCCACTCCTAATAAACCCCAGAGAGTTGAAAACAGGGACTCGAAAAGACATTTGTACACTCGTACGCATTGCTGTATCATTCGCAGTAGCCAAAAGGTGAATGCAGCCCAAGTCCCCACTAAAAGATAAATAACCTGTGGTATATCCACATCCTGGAATATTACCCAGCCTTCAAAAGGAAGGAAGTGCTGACACGAGCTGCAAGATGTCCGCTTTTGAAACCTGAAAGCCCTGTGCTAAGTGAAATAACGAAGACAAAAACGAAGGTGACTGTGTTATGCCACTGACATGAAGTATCTACACAGTTACCAGGACCTGGGGGTGGGGCAGGACAATGCAGAGTTACTGGTTAGGGTTTCTAGTGCCTCTTTGTGCAGGTGAGGAGAAGTTCGGGGAGAAAAGCAATGATAGTTGCACACGCTGCTGAGTGAAATTTAACACCACTAAAGACACATTTGAAAACGACAGAGTGGCACAGCAAGTGTTCTATGTATTTTATTACAGTTAAAACAGCAGTATTGCCCACCCCTCCACGCCCCAACGCACAGCTGAGGACGAGGGGCAACTGGACGCTCACATGCAGTGTGAGGATGCAAGTCTGGGTCGCTCGTCTGGAAAACCAGTCGGCAGTTTCTCAAGAAGTTAACCTCATACTTACCATGTGATCCAGCCTCCACCTCTGGGTGTTTTATTCGTGCAAGCAAAATGGAATCTGTATCCCTACAAAGTCTTCTATGTGAATTTTCATGGCACCTTGATTTTTCATAATCCCCAACTGTACACAACTCAAATATCTATCAGCAGATGAACAGATCAAAAAGGCAGTTAAGATGTGTCTATATGACCGAAGACTACTAGCCATAAAAAGAAACAAACTATTCAAACATACAACTTAGATGGATCTTAAAATATTTGTACAAAGAGAAAAAAAAAAACAACAAAAATTTACAGATGATATGATTCCGTTCGTATAAATCTCTAGAAGACTCAAAATATTCTATAGTTACTGAGAGAAGATCAATGCTCTTTGGGGACTCAGGAGGGGTTCGGAGGAAGGGATTACAAACTTTTGGGGCAAAGAAAGAACATTTACTAGGCTGACTGGCAAGTGTCCCAGTGTAGCTCTTTGCACATGTGTGTAGTGTGTAAGTTCACAGAACTGTACACTTCACACACGTGCAGTTCACTACACACCAGCCACACCCCAATAGAGCTGCTTTAAAAATGAAGGGCAGTTGAAATTTGCAATGGATAGTTAAACCAGATTTTTTTGCCTAGGGGTACACTAGTTTTCCTTAACTTCTAGGTTTTTGAGCAATTTTTAATAGAAGAGCTTAAAAATTGTTTAATGAATTGCCTCTCCTTTAGGAATTACACTGTCTTCTCACTGATCAGAGGCTGTTTTTATCTTAGGGAATGAGAAATCTATTTTTGTAAGAAAATAATTGCTTGTCTGCTTGCATGTAGTCCATTCTGAAGCAAAATTAACCTGCCAGGAGTAAGAGCTTTACTATTTACCAAGCCTAAATTGCTTGCCTATGGAATTCTTGAAAAAACTATTTTTAGTGGGACTGGATGTCCTTTTTAATTCTAGATCATTAATTTAACATCTGCTTATTTGTTTGTGTCTGGAATACTAGTGAATAGTGAGTCTGACTCGCTCCAGAGGATGACAGGTGGTGGGCTCCTGTCTGCAGCACCACACTCCGCTGAGTCAAGGAGCTGCTTCCTCCCGGGGACTCCACCTCGCCAGCGTCCGCTCTGGCACCCAGCTCCGGGGCAGAAGTCCCTGTGCCTGGTGCCCAGCTTCCATCTGCTGTTACTGCCTTCCCCTGCCCAGACCTCCCCATTGCTGGGAACTTGGCTTCGCAGGCTCCCGCTCACAGCCACCCTCCTAATCCAGCCCGGACAACATCCCTGCACACTGGCCCCTGCGGCCACCTTGCAGCTGACTGCTTGTCACAGCACTACCTGTTGCTGAGTGCGGGCTGGGCGCCACGACCATGTGTATGCTGTGGTGTAAGAAAGTATCTGAGCCTGGCAACGCAGAAACAGCAGAAGTTGGCTCCTGGCTCTGGAGGCTGGGAATCCAGGAGCATGCGGCCAGCGTCTGCCTGGTGTCTGCTGGGCCTCTTGCACTGCATCTGCTGGGGGTGGAAGGCAGCACTTGCTGGGACACAGCAAGCTCCTCCTCCTTCTGGGGGAAGAAAGTGGCACTGGGGATTGAACCCGGGGCCTTCACACCAAGCTACCAACTTTTTTGTTTTAAAACAGGGTCTCCCTAGGGTTAGGGCTAACCCTAACCCTAACCTAAATGCCCAACAACCAATGAATGGCTAAAGAAAATGTGGTTTTTCTACACAATGGAGTACTACACTGCCATAAAAAAGGATAAACTAGAGTCATTTGTATATAAGTGGATGTTCCTTGAGAACATACTTTTAAGTGAAATAAATCAGACACTCATGAGCACACATCGAATTGTCTCTCTGATATGAGAAATTGTAACTGTAAATAAGGACAAAGAGGTGTAATAGATATTATATAAAAGGAAGATAATATACAAAGGAGAGGAGTACTAGAAAGAAAGAAGGGGAAAAGCAGAAAGGCAACAAAGGAAAGAAAAGGGAAAGGGAAAATATGGAAAATGATGAATAAACCTGCTGTAAATAGGGAGGGAGGGAGCAGAGGGGAGGGGCGGGGAAGGGGGGGGAGAACCAAGATGCATCATGTACAGGTACAAAATAAATGTGATGAGTGTGACCATTAAAAAAAAAAAAAAAAAAAAAACAGGGTCTCCCTAAGTTGCCACACTGTCCAGACTCCCAGAGGCTCCTTCAGGGTCTCATCGCGTCCTGCGCACCTCCCTGATGACCTGCACATGCCTCCAATACGAGCTTGGGCACCATGTCTCCAGTGCACTAACTTTTAGAAGACACACTCAGAGCAGACAGTGCCCCGATCTGTCTCTAACCCTCATGACAACACAGCGTGGACATGATTCATCCATAAGAAACTGAGCATTACGGTGCACGTAACTGTCCCTGGGTAGGCTCCAGCAGGAAGCCAACCTCCCTTTCACAATTGTTCCCACACGCTGAGTTTCCTCACGCCCTTGTAATTTATATATAATTAACTTGTGTATGTTACTGTGGGGACACATGCTCAATCCCTGCCCTCCAATTAGGATATGTGATCAAAAAGAGTTTGGGAACCACGGACTTAGCCGACAGGACAAAGGACGAATTAAGCGTCAGAAAAGTCAGACTAATCTAAATGTGAATCTCAGGCCTCCCGTGCACTGGCCACGTGACTCCCACCTGATCTCGCCATCTCTCTGGTTCACATGGCTGTGAATGAGGCAGAGATGTCTGAAGTCCTGCCCCCGGATGAGTCCCAGCAGGATGACAGGAAGTGGCTGCCCAGTAAAGGTGTCCGTGAAGACAAGGGTCCTTGCAAGAGTCCAGCAGAGGCAGAGCGCAGAGAGGGACGGAGCAGAAGACAGGGTGAGCGAGGATCTAGGGGAGCCCCAGAGAGGGGGAGCTGACACACCCGAGGTGTCCAAGGTGGCACTGTCCAAGCCCTGCAGACCCAGGGGCCACCAGCGTCACCAAACCCTTCCTGATGCAGAGGAGCACACTCATTCTCTCCCAGTGACTCACAGCACGCAACGCAGCCTGGAGCCGTGCCTCACGCCCCAGCCTACATCTGCTGCAGGGCACTCTGCACACACACACACACTCATCCCCACTCACAGCAGGGCAGGTGCACAATGGCCATGATGCAGGAACTTCAACTCAGGCCTAATGTAAATCTCCTACCCAAGTCTGGCTTCTCCTATTCTCACTGTGCCCACGCTGGACCAGGGGATGCTGGACCAGCAGGGAGGTGAGCATGTGCCTCAGCTCAAAGCCCCACTCCAGCATTTCTGGCTGCACAGTCTCTCTCAGAAACAGGCTGCACCTCCTTGAGTCCTCGCTGAATTTGTACAGCGCAAACAGTCACAAGCCCAGGGCTGTCTGGGTACTGAGGAGAAGCGGAGCTCCCACTCTTAGCTCTGGGGCCACGGTGAGGGCATAGAAGTTAGGAGTTGACAGGACGGGCTGAGGCTGCTGGTCCTGCAGAGTCCCCAGGTGCAGAGTCCCAGGTCTGGGAGGGGATGGCATGGTCAATGTCTCAGCGCCAGGTCGCGGTCAACCCCACCCCGTGCCACCATCCCCTCTCTCTGCCCAGGCTTGATGGCTTACCACAGTGCTGCCCTTCTCCACCACCTGGCAATCCCTCTTGCCCTGTAAGTGTGAGCGGTGGAGTAAATGGTGGGAGCTGAGGGTGTCTAGAACACATACCAGAGACCACTCCCAAGGTCCCCGCAAGCCTCTGAATCCAGTTCCAGGTCTTTCCTGGGCAGAATCCAGGACTTGGTGGCTAGGGTCTGGACCCATAGGAGGAACTCCAGTTAGGGGAACTCCAGGAGCAGGGGCCACCATGCCCGGGAAGGGGCCAGATCCTTAGCAGGACACAGTCAGGAAGGGGCAGCCAGGGAAAGGAGGGTGAATGCCACGGGCCACTGGAGCTGGAGGTGGGGACAGGGGGAGGCCAGACCACCTGCTCCTGCCACGGTGGCACATGGCTGTTAACTGCGGACTTCTGTGGATGGTGTAATAGGGGAACGGCCTCCGCTTAGAGCTTCCGAATGTTGTCACGGCACAGGTGTAGACTCAGAA
The DNA here is from genome assembly GCA_004026905.1 of Hystrix cristata. Taxonomy (NCBI): domain Eukaryota; kingdom Metazoa; phylum Chordata; class Mammalia; order Rodentia; family Hystricidae; genus Hystrix; species Hystrix cristata. Next base: position 59,483 of record PVJO010003447.1, on the reverse strand, counting down.
GTGCAAGCTCCTGACGAGGCGGGTGCCTCTGCAGGCCAGGGGCAGGTGGCATGGGCCACAGGAACCCAGAATCCCATCCCGTCCAACCCCAAGAGCACCCTGCCCCCCCAGGTCCACATCAGGGCCTGTGTCTCCACAGTGACTCTCAGAAGACTAAGTCCCGATTCCTTTTATAATATAAAACAAATGGAATAGGAAAACATGATATCGTGTCCAACGCAATTATGTCATCCTTGAAGGAAACACTAAGATCAAAAGGAGGCTTTAGCCAAGTGTTGAAAGGTTTTCCTTCATTAGTTCTATGGGAAATATTTAGTTATAAAGAGTTTTGGAGCTGGGCGTTGGGGTGCATATCTGTAATACTGGAACTGAGGGAGGCTGGGGCAAGAGGATGCTAAGTCCAGTCCAGTCCAGACAACTTAGCGACTTAGTGAGATTCTGCCTCAAAATTTAAAATATAAAACAGACAGCTCCGGGGATGTAGCTCAGTGCTAAGGTTCTGGGTTCAATCTCCAGTACTACAGAAATAACATCCATCCATCCATCCTGAAATGAGCAGAGACGACCACGTCATGCTGGGCCCAGAGCTTGGGGAGCTGGAGTCAGGGCGGGGGTGACACTGTCCCATCACCTTCTCCTGACTGACACAGCCCCCCTCTCTCCTTTGGGTCTGCAGGATGCTTCCCAGTTGAGGTGGGAAGTGAGCCCCCGAGTGCCTGCTCCATGTCGAATGGCCACCACTGCTCATGGTCACCGTGTACACCCGGACTCAGCAGTTGTAACACAGGGCATGCTGTGCTGTGCATGTCCAGGTGCCACTAGTGTGGGCTGCGTCCCCACTGGGCGAAAGACAGATCTCCCAACATGACCTTCGGGAACCAGGAACTAAGGAACCTCCTTTCCCCAATACAGGTGGCTGGCGAGCCCAACTGGTGACTGACCACTAAACCTGCCACCTGCCTCGAATGTGGTCCACCGCTCACTCCAGCCCCAAGCTAGCCAAGGGGATGGCTCTTGCTGGGTCTCAGTGGCCCGTCTCTTAAGTGGGAAGATCATGAGCAGCAATCCCAGAGCTGTGGGGAGAATGAGATGGAGGGAGGGCGCGTGCAGGGTTAGAAGATGGCCTGGCACATGGCGGGTGCTCCCCGAGCTTTAGCAGCACTGTTACTGAGGTAGGGGAGCATGGAGGGTCTCGCTGTCCTCAGCAGAAGGTGCTATGGTTTGGATATGAAGTGTCCTCAGTAGCTTGTCCACATGGTAAAGGCCTGGTGTCCAGCATGGCACTACTGGAAGATGGTGGCACTTTAAGAGGTGGAGCCTGGCAGGCCACTGGAGAGTGCCCTTGAAGGACATAGTGGGACTCCAGCCCTGTTCCTTTCCTCTCCTCTGCTTCCCAGGCAGAGGCAAGAGGTTCTTGCCACAAGAGCCACCTCACCACAGGCCCAAAGCAAACAGGGCCAAGAGACCATGGATGGGACCCTCCAAAACTGTGGACTGATATAAAACCCCTCTGCTTAGGAGTGGATTATCTGGAGCTGTAAAGCTAACTGAGACAGACTAAGACAGAAGCTCACAGGCCTTCTGAACAATAGCGCAGGGCTGCCCACAGTGCGGGCTCCAAGTTGTGCCTGCCCTGGGTCTCCTACAAACAAGCAATATGCAGGCAGAGAGTCCGCACTGGTCCCAGAGTGGGTGGTGCGTGCAGGGACACTCAGAAGAGGAAGGGGTGCTGCCCCTGTTGACATCCAGGACTCGGGGCCACCTGTCTTTGATGCTTGAGACAAAGAGTCTGACCCCAGCTTCATGACCCCGCCCTGTGTCAACACCTTTCCCAGGCCTGCTTTTGTACACCAAATACCCGAGAAGGGCTTCCGTGCCCACAGAGGTCTCCCTGGACCAAAGCGCTGCTGTCAACCTCGGTCTGTCCCCAGAGAACTTCCTGGATGTTGGTCAGGACTCAGAACACTTGATAAGGGCCAGATAAGCAAAGCAACTATTTGAAGTTTTGTCCAAAACCAACCTAAGATCTTAATGCTTTAAAGCTGGCCCTCTTAACCACACAAATGAAAGGGCTCATTTTTAGCCAAAATTAAGTAAATTGATACTAAAAATTAGTCATTCTAGTGGAGAAGAACCAACTCTTGAGGGATGTGGTGGTGTAGATCTCTAATCCCCACACCTGGGAGGCCGAGGCAGGAGGATCACCAAGAGTTTGAGGTCAATCTGGACTACATAGTAAGTTCAAGACCAGTCTGAACTACACAGCAAGATTCTGTCAATGGTGCCCACATTTCTTGTCCTTTTAGAAGCGGCAGGGAGGAGGAAGGAAAACGTTCACAAAATTATGCTGCATTGCTGGAAATGGCTGTACTGAAAACCGACAAACTCAAGAAATTTGCTTCCAACCTGATCTCAGTTTGGTTAAAACTCTTTGGGGCTCATTAAGTCACTTTTCAGCACATGGCTTATTCATTAGTACGAATAAGGAGGAATAAGGGTTTAATATTAAACCCAACTTAGATGTCAGGAAGCAGCTTCATCCATACCCAAGTAGGTAAAGGTTCTGAAGTCAAGCTCCTGCCTTAGGGGGTCTCCTCCATGGTGCTGTCCTTGCGAAAGCGCCAATGTGTCCACAAACCTTGTGACTCCCACTCTCCTCGCTTAGGGACAGGGAGACTTTATGAAACACTCACACCAAAACTAGAACCAAATCACTACTTCCCACTGGAGACTCCACACAAACAAAGTGTCATGCGACTTCCCGGGACTGTCTGGTGAAAGGGGAAGTAGACGTTCACTAACTGAGCAGCCAGAGGAGGACAACTCCAAGAACTCAAGCGGCTGCAGAGACCAGGGAGTGGGGACTGGCGCAGGCCGCACCCTGTGGACTCCACCCTGTGGATGCTCCTTTTTGCTGCTCAAGAGACAAGTGGAAGAGAAATAACACCAGCCCCATCCCTCATCAAGGGGCCCAGTGTTGCCACGTCCACCAAGCCGAGGGTGGATCTTCCGGGGCACCCCAGCCTGTGGCAGGCAGAGCACAGTAGGTGCCAAAGACCAGGCTGGAGATTCCAGATTCCCCAGGAACATGCCGCTTCTAGAATGCCAGGTCTGAGCCCATGAAGACGATTTAGCTGCTCCCAAACTTAAAGGTAATGCCAAGTAACAAACTGCTAAAGCAGTAGTACTTCATTTTGCTTCCTTTTTGGAACACACTCACTTGTACACATACACACGTATTCACTTGCACATACGCACGCATACCTGTGCACACAGAGAGACGTAAACACCCATACTCATCTGTGAGTAGAGGCTCAGTGTCAACAGGATGGACCACACTGTCAGCTCTTCCTACTAATAAAGAAATTCCTGCTGCAGACAAACACACACACACACACACACACACACACACCACAAATGAAGTTAATACATACAGACACTTTCACATTTCCATATAATACAATAAGATCTGTATGGATAAACACTTTAGTTTGGCCTAGTATCAGTTTCATGGCATTTAGCTTTTTTCATTATAGCGCTTTGGTCTAGAGGTGGGGATTTGATAGATCATAGATTTAACACAAAGGATCCATGGAAAAGTCACCAGAATTAAAAGACAGACCAAAAAAACCTTCATATAACCAAACTAAATTCCCCACGAAGTAAGCAGAGGTAATACTATAAAGCATGGTGTGTCTCAAATAATCACATTACCTATGTAAATAAATATCCTGGAATAGCCACACTTCCTGGAATTAATTTTTTTATCTAAATACAATTATTTCCAACTGGTTGTGGTGGTGCATGCCTGTCATCCCAGCTACTCAGGAGGCTGAGGCAGGAGGATTCCAAGTTTGAGGCCAGGCTAAGCAATTTAAGAAGACTCTGCCTCAAAATAAAATTTTTAAAAGTAGGGGCGTGTAGGAGGAGGCCAGGGATGCAGCTCATGGCTCCCTAAGTTCAACTTCGAATAACACACACCCACAGCACTTTTTCAAAGTAAACTCTATCTTTCCTGTTATTTATTTAATATCTTTTAAGAATATTATAAAATGGTTAAATTTGAGAATGAGACTGTATCACAGTATAATTTATGGGCTTGTTTGCTACCCTTCACTTTATAAAAGAGAACCATGAATCTTTTTGTAAGGGCTTGATACTGACGGATCTAATTAACCCCCGGAGCCCGTTGTCCCTGTTTTCCACACGGATGACAGACCATGTGACCTCACAGCCCCAGCAGAGCACACAGCTACATTTAATTAAAGACCAACAACTTGGAAAGCTTCAGGACACAAACTCTGGTGTGAGAATTACCTCATAAGCTGCAGTTTTTCACCTCTAGCTTTTCTATGGCAGGGATAACTCTGGGAGCATGTGAAGGGAGAAATCTGTTCGAAAAAACTTCCTTATATATTTGAAATTTTAAAGTTATTTTTCTAAGCTCCTCGAATTCTCTTGAGTAACTTGGGACAGGCCTGGCTCTCTGCCAGCCTGCACACTGTGAGGAATTTAGTAAGAACGTGTATAAAATTGGAGGGAAAGCCACCTCGCTGTCTAGAATCTGTGGATTCAGGTACTAAGTATAATGCATTAGGGTTTCTGAAACTTTTCCAGGTGCAGAAAGTTCCCATACTAGTTCATCTTTTTTCCTTATTTGGCAAAGACACCAGCACACATGTACACACATTGTACATACATTGTACATGCATGTATTCGCACACATGCACACACACGGCGGGAAGACGGAGCAACAGCTTTCCCTAGAAGCCTAACAATGACTGCTCTGGGCAGTGCTGCGGGCGTAGACTGCAGACAGCAATCCAGCTCCGTCCGCCCTGGAGAGGAATGACTGGAACACATCTTCCCAGTAAGTAACCAGCACAGAAGTCACCTCCTGGGCGGCTCTCCCCGCAGGGACGCAGTGACGCGGCCTTGGGGTTTGGACTCTCCTCAGGAAGCCCTGCCCAGCTCTCCACCCAGTCTCTTAAATTCCAACAGCCACCTGACTTTGCACAGTCTGTTTCTGCTTTATCCTTTATGCTAAGTGCTCATCAAATCAACCTTCTACCTAATGTTCTCATCTGCGCTGATGGAGTAAGCCCCACGAGGCACTTAGATCAACACCTAGGACAGCACTTGATAGCACAGTCAATAAATATGGGGTAAGTGAGTCAAAGTTTGCGAAAATGAGTCTCTGCAGAAAACTGACTTGTATACAAAGGGATAAGATTAGGGAACTCACAAGTCTGCAGAAATGACTAAATGTTACACGGTGGATGGATGGATACAGCTTCCAGGCAGGGGTGTGGGCCATCTCAGTGTGCACGTGAACACAGTAAGAGGTGCAAGAGGGAGGCCTGGATGCTGGAGACACCTCTGCAACAACTCAGGAGGTGACAAAACTCACTTGTGGAAGGAGCCACCCTGACTAGGGGCTGGGGACACCGGGAGGTATCTTGAGAGACTCTCCTGACTTTGCCATTTCTCTCTCTCACATGGGGTGAGGTTATAACAGGGCTTTTTTATTTTTTGTACATGTTTGCAGTTCATGTAATTTATGACTGTCTTGGGGAAGGGTTACATGCACATATTATAGCATGTTTCTTTCTTTTTAAAATCCTCTTCTCCTTTCTTTCTCCTCCCTTTCTCCTCCTCCAGTTCCCCTATCCCAGTTTTCATTCTTGTTGATATCATTTGTCTTAGCTCATGTTACGGCATATAATGTTTACACTAATTGGGGTTATCAGGCTCCTGTACAGGGCATATCTTCATCTTATTTCCCCTTCCCTCCTCCTTACCCTGCCCTTATTCCCTTGGACCACTTCCCTATTACAAGAGATGACTCTCCTTGTCCCTTTCTATTCATCCTTATTATTATCTTTTTTCTACTTGCCTCATTCAAATGAGAGATACCATATGGCATTTGAACTTGTGTGTTTGGTTTATTTCACATTAAATATTCTAGGTGCAACATTAAATTTTCTAGGTGCATCCATTTTCCTACAAATGTCTCAAATTTGTCATTCTTTTTAGCTGAGTAGTATTCCATTGTATATAGAGACCACATTTTCTTTGTACAGTGGTCTGTTGATGGGTTTACAAGCTGCTTCCAGGATTTAGCTACTATGAATTGTGCTGCAACAAACACTAGTGTGCATGTACCACTGTAGTATGATGACTTTAGCTCTTTGGGGAAGATACCTAACAGAAGGATAGCTGGGTCATATTGAATTTCTAATTTCAGTTCTTTGAGAAATCTCCATACTGATTTCCATAATGGTTGTGCTACTTTGCATTCCACCAACAGTGCACCACAGCCAGGCCAACATTTGTTACTGTTTGATTTCTTAATGGTTGTCGTTTTTTACTGAGTAAGATGGAATCTTAGCATTGTTTTAATTTGCATTTCTCTACTGGCCAGAGATGCTGAACATTTTTTCATATATTTGTTGGCCATTTGTATTTCTTCATCTGTGAAGTATCTGTTCATTTCTCTTGCCCATTTCTTGACTGGGTCTTTAATTTTCAGTGGCTTAATTTTTTTGAATTCTTTATATATTCTAGATATTAGTCCTCTGTCTGAGGGAGTAGCTGGAAAAAATTTTTTTCCCATTCTGTAAGTTGTCTCTTCATTCTCCTGATGGATTCTTTTGCTGTACAGAAACTTTTTAGTCTAATATAATCCCATTTATCGATTCTTGCTGTTATTTCTCATGCTATGAACTTCTGTTTAGAAAACCCTTTCCTGCTGTGGATTTAGCCCAGTGGTTAGAGTTCTTGCCTCGCAAACATAAGGCCCTCAGTTCGATTCCCAGTACCAAAAGAAAACCCTTTCCTGCACCTATGTATTCAAGTGTTTTACCTATTTTATCTTCCAGTAGGTTTAATGTTTCTGTTTTGATGTTTAGATCTTGGATCCATTTTGATTTTAATTTAGTAAATGGTGATAGAAAAGGGTCCATTTTCAATCTTCTGCAAACAGATAACCAGGTTTCCCAATACCACTTGCTGAATAGGCTTTCTCTCTTCCAACATATGCTTTTGGCCCCTTTGCCAAAGACCAAATAGTTGCATATGTTTGGGAAGCTTTCTCTATCCTCAATTCTGTTCCATTGATCCACATGTCTGTTTCTGATCCACTATCATGACATTTTTCTCACTATTACTTTTAGTATAGCTTAAAGTCAGGTGTTGCTATGCCTCTTGCTTTGCTCTTACTGTCCAAAACTGCTTTTGCTATTCTGGGCCTCTTCTGGTTCCATATGAATTTTATGATTGTTTTCTCTAGATCTGTGTTAATTCTTGGACAAGGTCATTGACTCAACTTTTAAAGCAAATCTTTGTTTTTGAGTCCAAAAACCTAAGTTTCCTTTGACAGAGGTTCAATGGCTGGGTGATTTCAGGTGCTGGAGCCCTCAGCCTGGAGGTGGAGTCCTTGATCTCCAGTTCTGGGCTCGTTCATCACTCCCTGCCTCCCTCACAGCCCCTCCGCGCTGTATACTTTTAACCAATGCTCCCCATTAAGCTCTTCCCATTCTCATCTCTGCAGCATCTTCTCCCCTATGTCACTACCTGAAACCCCTGGCACCCAAGCCTCCACTACTCCAGCCCCCAGTCGGGGCTCCAAGCTCCTCTTTCTGTAGTATTCCTGGACTCCCAAGCACCTTCCAGCCTGCAGCCCCAACGGGAGCCCCTGGGACTCTTCTCACTGCTCAAAACTGAGCATCGACTGGTGAGGAGGCACTGATTTTACCACCTTAAAATACTGGACCCAAAAGTGCACGGACTATCCCCGTCCCTTAGCCTATTCCTCCAACATGCACATCATCTGTGATTTCCGAGAAGCTAAGTTAGTCCTTGTCAATAAAGACCACGGCGGGTGCTGGAGAGAGTGGGGGAGGAAGCAGCTGGGCTTCAGGTGGCCAGGGCCTGCGCATACTTATTTTCTCCTGCCTGGCCCTCCACATTTCTCCGGGACTTGTCGGGTGCTCCTTCTTCACCTCTCAGCTCAGGATAACCGGGAGCCCAGACTTAACAGGCTATATCCTGGCCCAGACTGCTCTGGGCAACCTTTCCTAGCCCCTCATACTTGCAGCCAGAGCTCCTCCAGGCAGCCGTCAGTGATGCTGCTGCCAGCCTTGGTCTTGGTCAGCTCAGCAGCCAGAAACACCCAGCTGAGCCACATGCTGAAGGCAGCCTGCCTGGAGCAGGGTCCCAGCAGTGGCATGGGGGCAGCATGTGGCAGTCCCCAGCTTTGGCACTCTGTGCATGCCCACGTGTCTCCGCTATTGAAGACTTGCAGCAAGTCCCACTGGTGCACACCCTCAGTGGCTTCTCTGCCGCTGCAGGAGCCACAGCCGGGCCCCTCGAGTGGGGAGGGCACACTTATCTCAGACTTAGGGGCAGCGGCTGCTGCTCTTATATCAGCTCTTTATGTGTTCTTCAGCATCCTCTTTACGTCCTACTTTCCAATTCTCCATTTAGAATTTTAAAAAGAAAAAAAGAAGCAGCAAGATACATCATGTACAGGCACAAATCCCCTATGATGAATGTTACCACTAGTGTATCTACAATGTACCATTTAAAATAAAATTAAAAAAAAAAGAATTTTAATTGCCTAATTTTAAAGACAAGCTCTCACTGCATAGCCCAGGCTGGCCTCAGGAGTGCTGGGATTACAGGCGTGTGCCACCACGTCTGGCCCCATTAACAATTCTTTATGTCAGGGGCTGGTGACGTGGTGCACTTGCTACTATGCAGGAGGCTGTGGGTTCGAGTCTGCACACCACAAAGGAAAAAGGTGGGGAAGCTTTATAGCTGACTTTCCCTGGTGGAAGATGAAAGGTTTCTGTCTCCCAAGTAGTCCCCGATGGGCACATCTGGTCCCTGCAGCGATGCCAGCTCCATCTGCTATTCCTAAAGAGACAGAAATCCCTTCCTCAGGTCGGTTGGCCATTCCTCAAACTGGTAAAATATTACTTCGTATCCGACCCAAATCACTGTCCGTTCATTGTTTCAGACAGCGATCACTGTCTGTTCTTTGCCTGGTTAGGACTTCATGAAAGACTCACAGAGTACTGAAGTATTATTGGCATCATCATGTCGCAACTAGAAGCCTGGTTTTTAGATCTTTTTTTTTTTTTTGGTGCCGGGGATCGAACTTGGGCCTTTGTGCTTGCAAGGCAAGCACTTAAACCACTAAGCTAAATCCCCAGCCCAGAAGCCCGGTTTTTTTAAGTGCTGGGCTTTTAAAAGTCAGACATGCATGAGCTTTATTTTCCCATAAGGGTGGTTCATAAATTTCACAAGAAGAATATACAAAGAAGAATTCAGGTACCAGCAAAAAATGTCTTTGGACATTTAGGAGAAGAGAAAGAAGGAATAAACAGAAAAAAAAATACACCTATAAAGGGAGCTAGAATGTGGATGCATACTGAAGAATTTTGGTGTTATTAAGGAATCTTTTATTTAAAAATCAGAATTATTTCAGTTCTTAATTTTGGTCAGTTTGACCAAGCTACAGCTCAACTCTGTTTACTGGCTCCAGCCTTCGTGGGTCCTTGGGAAGGTGTCAGAGGACACACTAGGCTACAGCTATCCTTGCATCTTCAATGTCCTCTTGCAAACACCGTGTTACGTAAGGCACCACTGAGCTACCTAGTGTTGTGTTTGTTGCTTGGGAGGGGAGAACTTGGGATATAACTGGGTTCAGAAAGTGAAGATAGCAGACACAAAACAAATTACTCACATGAGCTGACCAAAGAGACAGCGTGCGGCTTTTTCCTACCACCATCCAAAACCTGGACACTCTGCTCCTAGGTCTCACCCTCTTTCCCTCACTGTCTGCAGTCTCACAGATGAGACACCTGGATGTTCCTCCAGGAAGAGGTTGCTGGAGCCTGCGCGGCCCTCACCTCCCCTCACTTTCTGTGTGATCACGGGATGAAGAGGGGACCTGATGTGTCCCCTAGTAGGAGACTGAGGCAGGCCTGGTGGGGCATCCTGTGGATGCTGACAACTTTCTCGCAGGACTTACTGAAGACCTAGGTGGGCATGTGGGGGTGGCAGGGGTGGGTCCTCTGCTAAACCTGGGGAAAGTACAGTCACGCGGATGTCAGAAACAGCCTGGACAGGTCCCTAGTAAACACATTTGCTAGCTGGCTCCCTGATAAGGGCTGAGGGTGCTCCATGAAAACAAAACACTTCGGGAAAGAGGGCTCACTACGTTGCTCAGGCTGGGCTCAAAGTTTCAACTGTCCTGCCTCAGCCTGCTGAGTAGCTGGGATTATAAGTCTGTATGGCACCACGCTTCGGTAATTTTTAATTTTTATGTCTGCTTTGCCTTATTCCAAAAAAGATTTACAGCAGCTCCCCTCAAATATACTCAGTACAAAAGAAAAAAAAATTAAGGTGAGTAAGAAAAGTGGTGAATAAGCCAGGGTATGATAATAAGCCAAAGTCTCCTCAGGAAGTAACACACTTGGACAATTTCTGAAGGTCCGCTCAGGAACTGCCACCAGCCAAGGCAAGGTGATAGCCCCCAGTGTGCAAAGCCTTTTTTTTTTTTTGGTGCTGGGGATCGAACTCAGGGACTTGTGCTTGCAAGGCAAGCACTCTAACCACTGAGCCAAATCCCCAGCCCTCCATCTGGCCTTTTGGAGTGTGTGAGGCACCTCTGCCTGTGACAGTGACTGAGAATGCACTGCATGGACATTTCTTGGGTGACAGAAATGCTGACCCCAAACCATGCCGCCCCACAAATTGCTCCACACGAAATGCCAACGATAACCTTGAGATACACAAAGTACGGAGTGAAGCCAACTGCTCCAGACAAGCCCAGCAGATCCTGGATCCGAGGCTGGGGAGACGTCTCTCCTGGAGTTGTCCATGGAAGGGGCCCTGGTGGCAGAGGAAGCAACACTCTCCCTGTAGGTACAGGGACGAATTTCCTCGATCGATACCTAAAGCAGCCTTCAACATCTGCCAATGGCCAGACTCAGCGCATGACTGGGATCAGCAACACAGGACGGGGCAGGGTAAGGGGGAGGGGCTGGGAGAGGGGATGGGTCCACATAATCACCGAAGCCCGGACAAGCACCGTCATCCTCTGCGAACTCTTGCAATTTAATTTCACCTGGTCTCAGGACCCTGTGCACTCTGCACAGACTTGGAGGAGGAAGCGGCTCTTTCTCACCAGGGTGCAAACAGAGGGCTGGGAGCCCTGATGACCCTGCACTTCTTGGCCACAGGGCTTGCTTGTGGGTGTGGTGGTCAGAACTGCTCTCCTCCCTGCTCTTTGCCCCGCCCCGCTGCATGTGGTGGGTGCATGTCAGAGTTGAAATGCAGCCATGGAACAATTGCTGCAGACCCAGAAACTCCCCGGAGGAGAACAGGCTGTTATTTCTGCTATGCAGCCATTTGGCTAACTCACACGATGGCTCTGTAAATGTCGACCGTCATGAATGCTCCAGATAGCAGGAACTCTAAATACTATTCTGAGACAGAAAGAGTGAGTCCTGGCCCCACAGTTCAGACCAGACAGGGTCCTCTCTAACCTCAACCTAGGAAAGTGGTCTAGCCGGACGGGGGGCGGGCACAGAACACACCGCACAGCCCAGATACCGGTGACACTGTGGACACGGGGGCCGCTTACGAGCTCCGAGAATCCGCGGACCACCCGCCGCCGCTTCAGGTTGGTCTCCCCGTCCAGGTTGGCCGTCTCGATGTGGCACAGCCCGTCAGGGTCGCTGGAGGAGAGCAGCAGAATGTCCGCGGGGATGGTCTCATTGCAGCGGAGATGCACGAAGTCTCCCACACGGATTTCCTTCCAGAATCGGTTCACGTACTTCTTTTCTTCCCTAGTAAAAAGATGATGGTTAACGAGACTGGCAGGGACTTGATCACAGCTCAGTCTGGGTGATGGGTAGGTGGAGCTCATGTAACAGTGCTATTTTTGCCCAAGTTGGAAATTTCCACAATAAAAAGCTGTTTAAAAAGGGGCATGCAGGAAGCCACATTTGGCTCATTTAGAGATGTCCAGAACGGACAAAGCCATAGGGACAGAAAGTTGATCAGCAGCTGCTGTGGCTGGCGGGAGAGGAGCGGGGGGTGGCTGCCTAAGGAGCATCCTTGTGGGGTGGTGGGAATGTTCCAGAGCTAGATAGCGGTGACACTTGCACAAAACGGAGAGGGCACTAATTACCACATAAATGTTCACTTGAAAATGGTTAACATGGCCACTCCAGAACATGCACCCAAAGACCTGGACACAAGAACTCAGGCAGGTACTTGTAAACCGGGGTCACTAAGCATAATTCACAACAGTCAAAGGTGGAATCAACTCGCACCCTTCCACAGATGCCAGGAGGAACAGAGGCAACGTGCGCATGCAGGCGAGTATTACGCAGTCGGGGAGCAGAAGGCTACAGGACGGATGAATCCAGAAGACAGGATGTAAGTGGACTGAGGTGCTCCTAAGAGGACAGACATCATATGGTTTCACATAGAGGAGGTATCCAGAATTGTCAAATTCATGGACAAAGAAAGTAGTTTCAATGTTTCCAGAGGAGGAAAAAAGGGGAGTTCTCACTGAATGGGTACAGAGTTTCTATCTGGGGTGACGGAGAGGTTTTGGAAGTAGATACTGATGGTGGTTGAACAATATACTGTAATTAATGCCACCAAATTATACCCATAAAAGTGGCTAAAATGGAAAATTTTGTTATGTATATTTTAACCACCGTTTCTACAAATTAAAGCACAAAATGGTTGAAACGGTCAGTGTTAGGTTATGTGTAAATCATTTTAAAAATGTAAAACACGTGGACTTAAATCGCCGCAGTGCTAGCACATCGCTGGCACTTAGCGTGCAGGCACAGTGTGGGCTTGACCCCGGCTCCACACGGCGACAAATCCCTGTCCTCATCTGCAGAACAAGGATGGCACTCGCTTCTTTTCTGGCACATTCAAGACGAAGTAGGTAACCCAGCCACTTGCTCAGAATGCCCAAGGTCAGCTTGCAAAACCTGCTAGTGACTTCGAATAGCAATTTACATGAAACCACAATTTGTAGATTCGTTCTTTAGAGTTTTAGGTTTATTTTAATCCTCAGGAAAAGTAAACTCACTGAACCAACACAAAGGTCATTTTCAAGAGATCCCTGAAAACAGTTTTGACCATTTTTTTTTCCTAAGTGTATGTCTGTAACGCAGAATAGCAAGGTATGTTATACCACCTGCGTAAAATATCATTTTCCATCCCTTTATTTCCCTCTCTTCCCCACCCTATCCTCTTCCCCATTGCTCCTGCATTTTGTTCACTTATTGTTGAATATTTTAGGTTTGCCACATAAGAGAAAGTACGATATTAAACTTCCTGAGTCTGGCTCACTTCTCACGGCATAGCAGCCTCAATTCCATTTTCCTGCAAGTGACACAATTTCAGTTCTGCCCATCTTTATGTAAGGAAAGAACAGGAAATTATCCCAACATACTATGTCATATGAACAAATCTCACCAGAGAAATCTGGATGCCGTTCTCGGCGGGGCCACTAAACCACACTGCGTGGAAACTGAAGCCTTCTCAAACTGGTGCTGCCTTCCCATCCTCCTCGCCCAGTTCCCAGAGAGAGGGTTCAGGCAGTGAGTTTGGGTCGTGGCATGGACAATGCTGGCCACGTCCATCTGAGCTCCAGCTTTGCACAGCCAGGAAGCACCTACCAATGCTTCCATTTCTGTCTACTCCACAGTGTGGATCTGAGGGAAATCCTGGCAAATGTTAAGGGTCCTGAGCCACCAGACACTGAAATGAAAAGTGTTCCCTCCCTTTTTCTTTTACATATACTCAATGCAAGGCAAGACACAGCCGCCAGACAGCGCCCTTGGGGCCTGCAGCCTCCAGCCGCACATCCCTGCAGGCAAAGCAAACTCCATGGCAGCTTCCGTGGCTGTGGCCAAAGAGCCACATGGTTGGCCTCAAGGTTGGCTGGCTCTGGACCTTCCTGCTTGCCCTCTGCAATCTGACTGCTTCCGAGAATAGAGACAGGTAGCCTTGATGTCAGGCAGATGAAAGCATTTTAACGTGTTCACAGTTCTTTTTCCAAAGGTCAAGCCTTGACTTTATCTCATTATAAGCATTAGCTTTTTAGTCTTTCTTCCTTACCATGACCACTTGCTGGGCTCCTAGCGAAAGTATAAAGCAATTTGAAAGGAGCTCTCCTCTCAGAAGAACGCTGACTAAAGATGAGTCACTGTTCCATTACAGAAAAAGGCAACGTTTGTCCTCAAACAAACAGGGCAAGCTTTATTCCCAAACGGTCCCCAGACAGGCATCCTGGGACTCACCCAGGGCCGGGCCGATGGGAAAGAGGAAAGACACTGTCGTTTGCTGAGCAGCACTGTCTCTGTTCAGAGTACGTTAGCTTCATTCCAAGTATAAGCCTCCTCGAACACAGCCAGCTTCCATCTGCTTTGTAGTCATAAAGCCTCAGCTTGCCCGCTCCGCCAAAGCCCACATTTAGAATAACCTGGAGGGAAGCATTTGGGCCTGCAGAAGAGTCCCCTGCGGGCTCCACAGGGCTAAGCATTTAGAGAAAGGTTTGGGGCTGTTCGTTTTTTGGCACTGGGGTTCAAATTCAGATGTGCTCGTCCATCAAGCTATATCCCTCGGCCTTTTTAATTTTGAAACAAGTTCTCGCTAGCTTGTCTAGGCTGGCCTAGAACTTGCCTTCTTCCTGCCTCGTCCTCCTGAGCAGCTGGGATTATGAGCATGCTTCATGGCCAGCCTGAACTACAGAGCACTGCACAGAAGTCAGAAATCTGCCTGGCACAATACGGTGACCTCTTACTAACATCCTTGAGCTTCGTCCAGCAGGGCTGACTTGGGACTACCTCCTCTTCCTACCTGTGCGTGGTACTCAGGTGTGCGGGACGTGGGACCACTCTTCCCCACCACAAGGCCGGCTCAGGGGTGCAGAGGACACCAGGGCCTCCCCACCAATGCCCTCCCTGGCTGGAACCCTCCCTGGGCAAATGCCACACTGCTCCAGGAACCACGGGCCCTCCTAGGTCACATGGGTTACACTTCCTGCAGTGAGAAAAGTTGGGCTGAAGATGTAGCTCAGAGGTAGAGTGCTTGCCTTGCATGTGAGAGACCTTGGGTTTGATCCCTCGGAATATAAAAACTAAAAGTAAAATAAATAAATTGATAGAGATTAAAACAGGCAAGGTCCTCCACACAGTATATGAGTCTACAGCAATTTCAGGAAGTGATGCTGTTTAGTTTGCCCGCGTGGCATTCCTCCAAAGACAGATCTGCTCCACACGGCAGCAGGATTTTGAGAGGGTCCCAAGCCCCCTGCTTGTGGTGACCGGGCCTGGGCAAGCCTCCCCAGAGAGAGGTGGGGAGTCACATTCAATCTTGGGCAATCAGAGACTACGAGCTGCTTTACAGGGAGACTGTCCAGGTGTGCCTGACCGTGTAACATGAGCCCTGTTAATCCTGATGTCAGAGTCAGGAAAGTGTAGGAGGACAAAGAATGGGACTATGGCTGGGGCCTGAGGATGCAGCTCCCAGCCAGCAGCCAGCAAGGGAATGGAATCTCTATTACTGTCTTACTCCCTCTTTCACTGTGCTGAGAGGGCCACAGATTGAGCACCTTATAAACAAAAAGAATCTGGAGGCTGGGAGGTCCAAGGTCATGGGCGGTGTCTGGTGAAGCCCTCCTTTCAGGTCAGGACCCTCTACAGAGATCGGAGGCAGCACAGGATGCCCCACGGTAGGAGAGGCTGAGAACCAAGGCTAAATGGCAGTTCGACCAGACCCACTCTGGATACAATGCACCGGCCCTTAATCCCGGGTGTTAATCTTCTGCCTCTGCCTCTTACAGATCCCCTCAGGGTCCCACTTCAATGGGGATTACATTTCAGCATGACTCTGGGTGGGGACTGAAAGCAGGGCACACTCCTACCTCCTGAAGGAGAAGAATTCTGCAAGAACCAGTGTGGGTTTATGAGGCCACCTCACCTGCCTGAAAGAGACGAGACCAGTGTCTGGGAGAACCCTGAGTGGAGGACCCGGTGAGTCTGGGCTGAGCTGTGGAAACTATGGCGTCTAGCTGCTAAATGTTTGGCAATTTGTTATGCAGCCTTAGAAAATGAAACACACCGTCTCCCGTCCCAACGTGGGAGCCTGGGGCTTCTCTGGCCCCAGCAGCTCCGTCTTCTGTACGAAGCAGCAGAGCAGAAATGGTTTAACGATATCCACAGCCGAGAACAAAACTACTCCATGGGGCGTGTGCAGAGCAGGAATGCTTCGTCTTCAAGTGTGAATTATGTACAAACACGGCTGGGGAGGGCACACTGACAATGCGTTGTGGTGTGCAACATGGCTGTATTGTGACTGTCCCATGTGGGACTCAGGTTCTCAGTGGGAACGGCAAGTGGCTGCCACCTTTCCCTGCTCAAGATTCCCAAAGGGCATCAGCACAATGATGACCTGCAGTTCAGACATGAGTGGAAAAGGTATGCTGCTCTCCCAAGGCCGCCTCCTTCCCTGGTGGAAAAACAGAGATGAAAGGAGTAGTGAAGAAATGTCCTGTGTTCCAGAGAACCAAGTGGAAGGTCACAGGTGAAGCCAGACTTTTCCAGATGCGAGATGTCGGCTTCCTTCAGAACTGGAGGCAGACAGCCAGCCAGCCACTGGCCGGCGGCGTCCCTGCAACGGCCACCTGCTTCTCCGCCTGAGCTTGGTTTGGATATAAACCGAGGGTGTGGTGGTGCATGCCTGTCATCCGAGCATTCCAGAGGCTGAGGCAAGGGGATTGCGGCCAGTTCGAGGTCAGCCTGGGCTGCATAGTGAGTTCAAGGCCAGCCTGCATTACATAGTGAGACCCCATCATTTATTCATTCATAAATAAATAGGCAAGCAAGCTGAGAGCGTTAAAGTAATGACTCCCAGGGGCTTGTTCTTAGGATCTGAGGCTTCCGAGACTCTGCTCCTCTTCAGTTTTTGTCATTAGGCACACTGAACCCTGCAGTTCTCATCTGAACCTCACTCTCCCCTACAACACATGCCGGGGTGAAGGATTAGGAAAACATCAGAATCAAGGTGACCAGTGACAGATTTTACTTCAAGAAAATCAACAAAAAGAAAATAAATCAAAATCTCTTAAATCATCACCTTTGGTCACGACTTTAAACTGGATCGAATGACATACTTTTAGAAAGGAGTTACGTTTTTGAGGTTATTAAGTAATTTCCTAAGTGGAGGCAGCTGACTTGGGGAAGTTAAAGGAATTGATTTAAGTGGCTGACAGGCATGTGGGGGGCAGAGATTGCTACTACCCTCTTTCCCTGAAAATAAGACCTAGCCAGAAAATAAGTAGCCTCCATCAAAAAAAGCCAGCCCCAGTCAGCCTCTCCTGGCCTTACTTGCCATCACTCTTTTCTTCCTTGGTGGCTACTCTGTAAGGCAAGAATAAGCAGATTGGGGCTGGAGCGTTTTCAAGGCTGATTATTATCTAGCTAGGTCTTATTTTTGGGGAAACATGGTATGTATTTGTGGATCTTCATCCGTGCAGGATTTAAGGACTACTGACTAGAAACATGTTGTTAATGTTTTATTTCTTGAAACAGCAATCTTCACCAAGTCTCACTGAGTCTCTGGAGAGTCTACAGAGACCGAGGGGGCTCTACACTGTATTTATAATTCTTTTCAAAGACAAAAGGACAGAAAAAGAAAGCATACACAGGAAATGAGAGAATTGTGCTTTCATCTTTAAGGCACTGTTTTCAAGTAGATTTGCATTTAGTAACGTTACTTGGTTAGTTTTCCTTAAGAGTAAAGAAAGAAAGGTTTTTGTGTTTTAAAAAAATGATGACAGATTCCAACATTACTCACAGCCAGCTAACCCTGGTAATCCACTGCCACCTCCCATACAAGAACAGTCACAAGCCAGGTGTTGTGGTACACGACTGTAGTCCCAGCACTGTGGGAGGCTGAGGCAGGAGGATAGAAAATTGGAGTCCAGCCTGGGGAACCGAGCAAGACCCTGCTTCAAAATGAAAAAGGACTGGAAATGTAGCTCAGTGTGAAGACAGTGAATTTAATCCCCAGTAGCACACACATAAATGAATACTCACAATAATCACTAGAATTGTCGGTGATCTCCAGCCTGGTCTATAGATTCATGGTGAGAGCATTTCTGGGTGGATAGGAAGATGTAAGAGGATGTACATTCGCTTACAGCAAGTCACTCCTCCTTTGTAACGTGATGGGGTCACGTGAGTTTAGCAACACTGCAGCAGTGCCGAGCAGCAGGGGCCTTTGGACGTGGCACATGCACACAGCCACCACGCTCCCAGAGTGCCACCCGGGAAACTCACTTCATCTGTGCCTGGACAGCTTCAGGGGTGAATGAATTTAAATGTTTATAACAGCCCTGTACATTTGATTCCTTATCTAACGGGTTCCTGTAGCCTGACTTCCCGGGGCCACTGTCCCGTGCTCCAAAAGGGCCAATTCTAATGTCACTGCAGATTATTTCCATGACAACATATGTGACCCCATGCTCTCCTCCGGCTGTGACCTGCCACATATAACACAGCTGGCTGCGGGAGCAGAGAGGACAGGGTTCACGGGGTGACAAGGGGACACTCACCACTTTGATTTCTGCCCTTTAAACTCTACATCTCAGCAAAAGCAAGCAAGGAAGAAAACATCTTGGGTTCACGATGAGTGGAAAGAGGGCAAGGAAGAGGAAGAGGAGGCTTTTCAGGTCTGAGCATGAAACAGTTTTAAGGACAATTAACAGACCTTCGAGAAGAGCACCTCTCTAGGCTCGCAGGAAATGAGGGAGAAGGGTCTGAGTCAGACCCCAAAAGACGCAAAGAATCTTAGCTGAACTCAAACCCCACCCCACACAAAAGGAGCTGCTTAAGCCAGAGAGAGTTTGATTTGGAGGGAGGTTGGAAGGGCAGTTCCCAAATCAGAGTTAGGAAGGAGTCATATCAAAAGCTGCAGTCCCAGCACTCTAGGAGGCTGAGGCAGGACGATCCTAAATTGGAGCACAGGCTGGGCAACTAAGTGACTTAGAGATTTTGGTTCAAAACAAACAAACAGGTCTGGGGCTGTAGCTCAGGCAAAAGCCCTGAGTTCAATCCCAAGGACTGCAACATAAAATATAAAATTAAATTTAAAAATGCTGTCCCCACTGATTCATGGACACGATCACCGGGCTCTAAACACAGACAGGAAAGTGGGTAGGGAAGTTCAGCTGGGCCTTCTATGCATAGAACAACAGAAGGGGTCCAATAAGGAGGCTGGGGACACAGGTGTCCAGGACTCCGCCCAGCTGGGACAGAGTGCAGGGCACCAGCCATCTCACCCGGAGCATGGTCCATCTGGGGAAGGGACAGTGTCCAGCGGCGAGTGATGCCAGGTCAGGGCGTGGGGTCTGTGTGGGGTGGGTGGAGGGCCCACACAGACCCCAAAGCTTTGCAGACGGGGTAGATAGATACGTATCCAGGGTAGGGGAGAAAGGTGCCAGGAGACCCTGTGGGACCGCAGAGGTCCCCAGGAGGGAGCACTGAGAAGAAAGGCGACCATGAGGGCGGACCACAGAGTCTTCAGGGTGAGGGGTGCCTGATGGCACCAGCACTTGGAGCCCTGATGGGTGTGGGATGACCCCGCTTTCGGAAGGTAAACGAGCGCTCCTGGGTGCCCACCCACAACCACAGATGGAAACCCAGGCATGGAGCTTTCCATCTTGCTCATTCAGGGCCAGTACACACAGCTGGACAAACAGTCACGGAATGTGTGTGTGTAATCACCTCATTTTATTCCACTTCTGCAAACTGTAACTCAGCGACACGCCCACGGAGGGGTGTTTAGAAGGCCATCTTTCTAAACACCCCTGCTATGTGCTCATCACCCAGGACCCGTCCACTGCTGGGCGTGCTTGGCACCCAGCTCCTGCCATACCACTCGGTCTCCAGGAGACAGTGCTGCGCCTCAAAGTAGACCCTGTTACGAGGGCCTCGGGGATAGGGGGGCAGTGCTAGCACTTAGGCTGTTCTGGCCAGCCTCAGTTGGAGGTCTAGGTGATAAACTCCTCTCAGTGCTGATACTGTCCCCATCTTAACCACAGCAACCCCAGCAGAGAAGACACGCACCGCTTCCCCGGACACCCCTCGCTGTGGGTGAGGCCCTGCGGGCGTGCAGAGTCTCCATCACCTCAGTGAGGTAGTGCTTATGTGGACCTAAAACATGTCCTCACACACAGACAGGAAAACTGGTCCCTGAGAGGCCGGCCTGCTCAAAGTCATACTCATCTGCGACTCCAGGGCCTGTGACACGGCAGGGAGCTTCACCTTTGAAAGCAGCTAACCTGGTGGCCTAAAGGGACATCTCGTGAAGACTCCGCAAGATGCCCAGTGAAAGACTCTTCTTTTCCCCTCCCCTTCTAAATGTGCAGCCAAAGACCAACATGGTAGAGGATAAACACCGTTGTGCCTGAGAAATAATGGCAAGGCAGCCAGTACCAGGCCTTTGCCAGGGTTTGGGGGAGAATAACAAATTTCAGCCCATTTGTCAAATCCCCTGTCTATTTGCAAACAAACAGTAAGGCTCTGTCTAAGGTCAAAAGACACCAAACTACAGTTTTTGCGACAGTTTTGCGACAGTTTCTGCTAAGCCTCAACGGGCTTAGCAGACTGAGGGATGAGCTCACCGTCCAGTGGGTCCAGGAAACCCTCTCTGGTCGCTCCTCTGGGGACTCCTATACTGACAGGACAGCTGCTGCTTCTCGGGGCTTCGGGATGCCTTGGTATCTCAGACGTGCTCCCGACTTAGCCAGGGCTGGCCAGACACTTCCAGAAGCAGCGGCTGGTGATCACCGGGCCCACATCCAACAGAGCAGCTGGGACGTCTTACAGGTTGCTCCGGCACAACACTGCCGCACCCTTTCTCACAAAATCCTTCCCACAGGAAATGTTTAGAAGCAGCACTAAACCCCTGGTCTGGAATGATCCACAGTTAATGATGAAGCCTCACACCTGGCCGGTGCTTCTCTAGGGTCACGAAGCCCCAGCACAAGCACCGTCCCACCCAAGCCCATGGAGAGAGGGCTCCAGCTCAGCCGGGACTCTGAGTGTCTCAGGTTCCTGATCTGCACAAAACATGGGTCTGACTCTCTCCATCTCCCCAGCAGAAACTGCTGCACTCCCCACACCCCCTACACCCACAGCCCTCTGCTCCAGCCCCCAGACTTTAAATTCTCAGCTGTTAACTGAGTGCAGCCATGGTTGCATGCACCCTTTCTGGGCTTTTTGTGCAAGATTTTTTTCCCCAACTATCATTTTTTCAAGCAACTGGTTTTTTGCTTGTTTTTGTTTTGTTTGCAGCATGGGGGATGGATCCTGAGGTTCCAGCCTGCTAGGCAAGTGTCCTACTGTCAAACTACATCACTTAGCCCCAAGCTCCAAGTGTTCAAATCTGACTAACAAAATCATAAATGCTATGAGTGAACAGCGAGTTACATCTTATATTTGATTTGTGGTTTGGAATTAAAACAAGATCTGGGAGTCTGGCCTTCTAAATTAGAAAGACAGTATAATCATTCACAGGATTTCAATGAAATGGAACATGCAGATAAGTGTAATC
Organism: Hystrix cristata; assembly: GCA_004026905.1. Classification (NCBI taxonomy): domain Eukaryota; kingdom Metazoa; phylum Chordata; class Mammalia; order Rodentia; family Hystricidae; genus Hystrix; species Hystrix cristata. The sequence goes on along the minus strand of PVJO010003447.1, from coordinate 37,820 downwards.
ATATAAAATACAATTATATAATTAGCATCAATCTATATCATTTCACCAACATAGAACAATTAATCCCTGTGATGGCAAAGGTCTTTTCCAAACATAAAATTGCTTCTGGCCTCCTTAGCAGTTTATCACATTTCCTGTTGGTAAAACATCCTGGAGTTCAGTTAGGCATATTCCAGCTACAGCCTTATTACACTCTCTAATCCAACAGAAATAAAGTTGGCTGGAAACATCCGAATGCTTCCTGTTTTATAGACAAAATAGTCGAATGCATCATAGCTCCCCTGAACGCTCCTACGTCAGGCTGGTTCACATGTGAAGTATCCAGAAAGATCCAGAGAAGACAAAACTAAGGAAAAGGAAGGTCCTGTGTACTAATGTGTCATGAAGCCGCCGGCTGGCATGTGGTCACACTGGAGGGCCCTCAGGCCTGGGACTGGGACGGCGGCAGAACATTCCCCTCGACCAATCCAAGAGGCCAGAAACCAGAAACAGAGGGAGAGATCCCAGAACGGACCCAATGGACATCAAATGGTGGCGGGAGTAGGGGCATCCTTTCTCTTACCCGAGAAAGAATGGAAAGAATGGCCACCCTCACCAGGAAATCAAATAACAAATGCTGCGAGGCTGCAGGGAAAAAGGAATCCTTCTGCTGGTGGGTATGTAGTCTAACCACTATGGAAATCAGGCTGGAGACACCTCCAAAAAATAAAACTAGAGAATCCATTTCTAGACCCAGCTATTTCCCTTCTAGGTATCTTCCCCAAAGATTTAAAGACGTCGTTATTGTTGTGCTACATGCACATTCATGTGTAAAGCAGCACAATTCATAATATTTAAATCTTGGCAGCAGTCTATATGCCCATCAAAAGATAGACAGATAACGAATAGTATTTAAACAGAATGGAATACTACTCTCCATAAAGAAGGATAAAGTTGCATCATTTGTAGGAGACTGGGTGCACCATAAGGCCACAATATTAAGTGACACACATCAGACACATAGTTTAAATATTGCATGGTTTCTCTCACATGAAAAGCTCAAATTATAAATAAAGAGCAATATAAAATTTATATAGTAGGAAGTAGAGAGCTAAATCTTTCTCAAATGGGAAGAGGATCAAGAGATGGAAGGAGTGGGGAGGGAGGGGAAGGCAAGGGGATGAGAAAAGGAATTAAGGTGCGTTATGCACATGTGCCATGGATAATGGCTGCCCAGCAGCACACACGGGAGCTCACATCAATGTGAATGCCACACAGGGCCACCACAGGAAGGCAGGCCAGGACTCACCTGTCACCTCTGGCCTATTTTATTTTTTGTGTGACACATAATATTAGCCCATATGTACGAGGTACAGTGCGATGTTTCGATTTATGTATACACTGGGTAATGGGCAGATCAAGATGAACATCTCTCCATGGTGACTATGCTCCAAATGCCCTCTTCTGGCTGTTTGGGCATCTCTGATGCATTCCCATCAGCTGTAGTCACTGCTCTGTGCGATCACTCAGCACCTCCTTCCATCTAACTGTAACTCAGGACCCCTGGCCAGCTCCCCTCTGTCTCCCTACAGCCTCCTTTAAAACACATCATGAATGGGGGGGGGGGCGCTTCAGAGCCATCTGCTGCTAAGACGGAGCAACAGACTCTTTCCTAAATTCTCCCCAGTGATTTGCGATTGAAGGTTTGAAAACAAGGGCCAAACTTGGTTCAGTGGTTTTTGATTTCTAGTAATGTTTACAAGCACTGAATGCCACTGGATTTGAATCTGGTTGTGGGTTTCGGCACTACGTTATTATCCTTACCCTGATGATTAGTAGTGCAAACACTCACTTCCCCCAAAGCACGCAGGATGGGCACTAGCACTTGCTTCCACCTGGAAACCCTTCCTCGGGTATTTTGTCCCTCCATGAGGTTCTGTGTAATAATGTTCCCAGGGGAAAACTGGACACATGATCTATAGTTTGATTCTGAGCTCACAGATGGAGCGTCTGCCTGTTTCCTCCACCAGCCCTGTCTCGGCTCGGATGATGGCCCTGCGGCTGCTCACACAGCAGTGCTCTAGTGTGGGGAGCTCCCTGCGGGAGGATGCAGGCTGGGGAGATTGTTCGAGCACAAATCCTGTGCCCACCCATCATCAAGGAGTGGTAACCCCACTTCATACGTGGCTCCTTCCCACGGACACTGGGGGACCTGCCCCAGAATGATGGCCACAGGAAACCCTCACGGTCAGGCAGGCATGTTGGGGTGGCTGAAGCCACATGTGTCCCCTACCCGAAACCCGCCCAACAATCCTTTGGGGCAGGTCAACTGAGCCAAGGGATGATGTGCCATCACTGGGCAGAAGGAGGCGGCAGCGGGAATCTGAGCTCCCATAAGGAAAGTGTCACTCTGCAGCTCTGGAAGCTTATTTTTTTTGGTTTGTTTGTTTTTGTTTTGTTTTTTTTACAGTCAATCAATAATAACTGTATATTACTATTCATGTATGGGATACACTGTGATGTTTTGATATACATATACAATGTAGAAAGACTAAGATTTTGAAATATACTCTACATTGTCATTAACTATGGTATCATGCTGGGCAACAGGTCCCTAATACCCTTTCCCCTGGTCTGCCTGAAACTCTGCCTCTCTGGATGACCATCTAATCACTGCTCCCTCCCATGCTCCACCCATCCCACCATTCTACTCTGTTTCTATGAATAACTCTTTTAGATTCCACATACATGTTGAGAACCCTTTATCCAAACATCCAAAAATGAAATATTCCAAAATCAGAAAATTTCTGAGTGCCTACATGATGGTACAAGTGGAAAAAATTCCACACTAGATGCAGTCAAAACATAGGTGCACTCAAAATACTGTATAATTACCTCTTGGCAATATGTATGACATGTACGTGAAACATAAACGAACTTTGTGTCTAGACTTGGGTACTAGCTAGCTCCAAGATACTTAACTATGCATGTGTAAACATCTAAAATCTGAAAAAATCCAAAAATCCAAAACACTTCTGGTCCCAAGAATTTCAGGTAACGAATACTTACACCCATGCAAATAGGATATTTCACTTAACATAATGTGCTCTAGGTTCATCCATACTGCAAATTTTTGGGGGGACTGGTGGTACTGGGGATTGAGTCCAAGGCCTTTGTACTGTGCTACATCCCCACTCCTTTTCATTTTTTATTTTTAGACAGGGTTTTGCTAAATTGCCCGGGCTGAGCTCTGACTTTCAACCCACCTGCCTCAGTCTCCAGAGTGCTGGGATTATAGGCATGCATCACCACACCCACCTCACTGTAGTACATTTTAATATGTCAGAAATGTTACATTTTCAGGAAATAATTCACAAACACAAGTCTTGTTAACGAGGGCTCCTCAGTGGCATGAGGAGAGGCCAGGCCCAGGAAAGGGGACTCCCGGGGCCAGGGCTGTGGTGGCCCATGGCTGCCCTTTGCCTCTCACAGGGAGGCTGTGGCTCCCTGGAACGCAGGCCTCTCTGACCTCTGCCTTACTTTCTGATTTGGGCTAGACTGCTGCTCTTAAATCTTTACAACTCTTACATACAGAGTCCAGACATCCTTTCAGCCTCGCACGCAGCATCAGAGCACCAGAGGGCAGGTAGTGGGAGCCCTGGCCCCAGCAGAGGTGACAGCCACCCAGGGTACATGAGCCCAGCAAGCGTCCTTCCCTCCTGCTACACAGGCCACACACAAGCAACTGCGGTGCAGGGTGGGGACAGAGACCCACAAGACAGGACAAGCCCCTCTCCAGGGCTCAGCACAGCTGAGCCAACCAAGGTCAGCTTGAGCCTGGCTCCCCAGTGTTCCTGGCACTGCACAAGCACTGGCAAGCTCGCCTATTCCACCAAGATGGACACTCTTGGCCATGACCGTCTGCCCCTGGGGAAAGTAGTGTGCTCTGGAGTAGTGTGTTCTTCCTGCCTCAGCAGCCTGAATTCCAAACAAGTGCCTCATGGTCCCCAGGCAGGGCCCTTGGCCCTCCAGGAGGGCAGCAGGTGCCTGTCCCACCTGACAGCATGCTTGGCCAGGACAGCTCAGATGGTGCCCCTAGGCCCCTCAGGACACCTCAGGACACCTGTGCTGGTCAGTCGTCTGTCAGAGGAAAGGGGCCCCTCCCTGGGGACAGTATTTCACGTGGAGTCACAGGATCTCCAAGATGCACTAAGGAGGTCAGGTGGCAGACAGCAGCCTGTCTCTGGGCGTGGACAGAACAGCGCAGGGCAGCACAAAACAAAGAGAAGATTCAGATCAACCAGAGAGAGAATAGAGCCCTTCCTGTGCCTGCCCTCGAGATGCCAGCCTGCAATCAGGCGAGACAGCCTGCAGTTTGCATGACCCGAGTGCGTGGCACAACGCCAACCCCGAGCCCAGAGCCAGTGCTGCAGCCTGGGGCGAGGCCGCCTCTGTGGGACAGCTCTGGCCACCCCTCTCCGCAGTCATCCCCATCCCAGCATGCCAGAGAAGACATAAAGAGAAAACCCAGGCTGGGGCAACACTGTCCAGAAAGGGCCAACAGCAGTCAGGCAGCCTGAAACTCTGAGGTGAACCAAAGTGCTGTCTAGCTAAATCTTCATGAAAACCACCAAAATGAACAAAAACTTAAGTTGCATATTGCCTGAGTGTGTCACATGAGGAAATAAAATTCAGCGATCCCAAAGGACACATGGCTCAGAACACTACTGTGGATGAGTCCAATCCTAATGTGTCCGTCCATAATTAACTATTTTATTGGACCAATTTATAAATGAGCTAAAAGTTATGGAGTACACTATCTCATTTCTGGCCCACTCATACACACATAAAATAACCCCAGAAAGCTACTATATTAGCAATAATTCTTAACCCAGAAATATTACTTGATACCTTTGACTCCACAGTCCAAGGAGCTGACTCTTTAGAATGAAGCAATGCTGGTGCTTTTAAGAATTAAGAATACTGGTACTTTTTGTTGTTGTTTTCTGGGGAGTGGGCAACACTAGGGACTGAAACTAGAGACTCTGCACTGAGCTACATTCCCAGCTTTTTATTTTTCATGTTGAGACAAGGGTCTCACGCTAAGTCCCCAAGTGTTCCAAACTGGGGTCCAACTTGCATTCCTCCTGCCTCAGCCTCCCAGAGTGCTGAGATTACTGGAATGTACAATTACGTTCGGCTTCACTTTAAAATTTGGGACACAAGATAACATTTTGATAAATACATCATGAGATGATTAAATTAAGCCAATTAACAAATTCATCACACCAACACTTATAATAATTTAAAAAATAATTTTGTTATTATGACACTGAACCTGGTGGAGGCAGAGAAGGTAACACACCCATATCAGGTAAAAAGTCCAAGCAGCTCCTAGTGCAATGTGAAAAACAAAACGATGAGCTGGGGAGGTAGCTTACTGGTAGAGCACTTGCTCAGCATGTTCAAGGCCTGCGTTCAATCCCTAACACGAAAAGGAAAAAAGATGCAAAACCTTCCCTGAGGAAGAAAACACTGAAATTTCAAACAAAGAAGGATCACTATAAATACGTTTTTCACTGGCATGAAGCTCTCATAAGCTTCAATTAGCTTTCGAGATCCAGGTCCTGTGATCTCTTCCTCCTCACCTCCACTCGCCCTAAGATGACTCGACACTCCAAGAACTGTTTCTTCCTTCACCAAGATCCACCTGCCTCCTGCATCTGCTACACTAGGTTCCTTTCCCTTTCTTTCTTTTAGCAAATTATAGTTATACATAATTATGGGGCATATCATGCCACTGTATGTGCACACTGAGACAGGACTGAAGCCTATTAACACATCCACTGCCTTGAATCTGACCATGCAGCCCCTCTGCTTAGCTTAGACTTTGTGCCCTTGACCAACATCTCCCACCCTCACCCCTTGGCCTCTGTGGACCACCGTCCTATGATCTGCTGCTCTGAGTTGGACTGTTTTAGATTCCACCTATAACTAAGACCATCCAAGGGAGATGCCTGGCTTATTTCACTTAGCACTGAGTCCAGGACCATCCGTGTTGTCATAGTGACAGGACGGTCCTCTGTTTTAAAGGCTGATGAGTGTCCCATTGCATGTGCCCACCCTGTTTTTTTTTCCCACTCACTCGCTGATAGACAACCCGTGTTATGGCTGTTGTGAACATGGTCGCAGCGAGCCTTAGGGCGGCTGTCTCTCCCATGCACTCATCTCCTCTTCCCTTGAGTGTACACCCAGACCGGGACTGCTGCATCACACGGGAATCCTATTTTTAAATTTTTTCTCATTTACATTTTAATGGAGACATAATATTTGTACGTCTTAAACAAACATGGAACACTTCAGACACATGTATATCATCATTGATCCTGGCACAGGAGCCACGCTGATCTTCCTGTACTGGTTCCTGTTTTAGTACATGTGCTGCCGAAGTGAACTTTATTTCTAAGCTTTGGAGGAACTTCCATGCTGCTTCCCACAAGGGCAGTGCTGATCTGCCTTCTGGCCAGCAGTGCACGGGGTTCTACAAGTGCACAGTGAGTGAAGTCCGCTCCGACTGGCAGTGGTGCCTGAGGACAGGGAGGGTGACAGGGACAGCCTGCTCCTGCAGGGCTCCAAGAGGGAGAGCAGAGTCGGCGGCTAGGTTACTCGTGCTGCCTGCACAGGAGGAAGCGGACAGGACAGAATCGGTACGGTTCTTGGATTCACTAAGTCCACTGGGCATGAAAGGAGCATTTGTCCTTAACCTTTGGGGTGACAGAGAGTGAAAAGCAGAGGCAGTTAGGTGTACACAGGGTACCTTTGGGAGACAGGGCTGGATAGGGGATCTTCACTCCCACATGTATTAATCCACACAATCCTATGCACAGTGGAATTCAGGTACACTCCGAATGAGCAGGCTGCTCAGGCTGCACCTCCCCAGCCCCAGGGGGAGGTGTGCCAAGCAAGGAGCCGCGCGGCACAGCACACTGGTTGCCTCCCAGGTTAACTGCATTTGCACATGGAAGCTGCACAGCTCACCTAGTCTCAGTGACTCCGTAGCCCTGTCTGCAATGTGGGGATCTTAGGGACGGTGCCTGTGCCCCAGGTGGGTGTGATGGCCCTGTCAGGTATGTGCAGTGCCCGGCAGCCTGCAGCGTGCCCCGTGCTGAGAATGGGCAGTGGGTGAGAGTCTCTGGGGCAGGGTGTGAGCACTCATTCTGCATGTGCTCATCCTGCTCAGCTCCCAGGAAGCCAGTACCACCCCCAAGTTCCCGTTGATGGCCCTCTTCCTGTTGCATCCGGGGAAGCTGTCCAGTCAGGTGTACACAGTTTGCTTTCGGGGTAACGCACCTTCCAGCTCTCTGGAGCATGCTGATGCAGTGGCATCTGTGACACAGGGGCCTGCTCTGGCCTCACTCTGCACCAGAGGGTAGGAGGGGTCAGACCCGCCCCCGGCACTAGTATCTGAACCTGATGGATGTATGTGACAGCATACAAAAGCCATTTGTCACCAGCTGTGGTGGTGCACACCTGTCATCCCAGCTACTGGAGAGGCTGAGGCAGAAGGATCACGAGCATCTCGGAGTTCCAGGCCAGTCTGGCAACACAGTAAGACCTCATCTCAAACAAACAAACAAAAACCAAAAAACAAAAAAACCATCCTAAAGCAAATTTCAGTTACTGGCTCCCCTCACTGATAGCTGATCCAGGACGGTGAGCAGCCAGTCACCTGCAGCCAGCAGACAGCTGGACACCTCCCTGCACTCCAGAGCTGATGATGTCATCATATTTCTGTGTTAACATGGAAAACGTGCTCCACACACAAGGGCACGTGGCCTATTCGGCTCAGCACAGAACACAAAGTCACCTTTGTTTACCAGAGACTTTCAAAATCACTCTCTTGTACCAAGTCAGAAAGTGCCACTTTGGGCCAAGACTTTGGAAACCCTCCGGCTGGATGCCCTCCCTCTTGGACCAGATCAGTGAGGGGGCAAAGTACACACAGGGATGCGCGGGAATACCCACCCTGAAGCCTCGGATGCCTGACATGGAGAACACAGTGCAGGGCTGAGGGCTCTGAGATGACTTTGCTCTGTTCGACACCCACCCCTGGGCTTTTGTTGGTCAGTGCAGAGGCAGAGTCCCTCAGGCCTGCAGACACCCGTGTTATGGGCAGTTGGTACAGCAGTTACTACTACTTCAAAGTTCACACCATACAAGCTGATTCTACAGGTTCTGTATGAGACCCAATGCAGGTCTCATGGAGCTGACGCAAGGTCTCGGCAGAGCTGAACTCTCTGCTGGAAGCCATTACTAAGTCTAAATGAGTCCTAAGCAGAACTTAAATTGCACTGCACTTTACACAGGAAGACCATGTAAGACCATGTAATAATATCGGGCTGTGCTGTTTCAGAAGGTTTTCCCAGAATTCATTTCTGCCTGGCACCTATTTACATGGCATTTCCATTGTGTTAGACAATCGAGTCACCTAGAGATGGTTAAAGGTCATAGGCGGGTGCACGCCTCCTGAGACTAGTCCATTTCATACGAGGGGCTTGAGCATCCGTGGGTTTGGGTATTTGTGCAGGCCCTGGAACCAACCTCCTACAGATACAACCCCATTCCTCATCCAATACACAACACAAGGAAATGCTGGATCCGTGTGGTAAAAATGAAGGCTGTGCTACCTTCCTTCCTCAAACTCACTTCAATCGAACAAGTACTGAACACTTCACCACATGCTTTGTGAAAATAAGGTTCTACTTTTACTTAAAAACAAGAGAAAAATGGAAAGAAAACCAGTCATTCCCACAGTTCATAGCCAGGCTGGAGGCACAGGTATTTCAGAATCAAAGACCGGAGGCACATCTGCCACTGCTTTAGAATGGCGTTCCCAAGCAGTTCACCGTAATTATTAGAAACAGCCCCTTGCGGCATGAGGAGAGACTGAAAACTGCTAAACATGATGGTTATCTAGTATGGCAGACTAAGCACCCTCATCATCACACACTGAAGCAGCAACTTCCCGTTCATACTGTGTACTTCATGAAACAGCCACACACACATTTTACTCTCTTCCTCCAGGAAACCGAGGGCACGCCTTTCTCTCTAGTGCACGGAAACCACACGGTCCTGACCACAGCCCCTACCTGGCCTGCTCTGTGTCCCACCAAAGGGCTGGGCCTGGGCTCTGGCTCCAAGTTCTACTTTTTATGAGCAACAAAAAAGCACCCAGAGAAGGATGAAACATTCTCGAGATTTTCAAAGAATGGCTGCGACGGGTGTGAGTTAGGAAAATGCCCTCTTAGCTTGGGTGGGCAGAATCTTTATATTTTTCAAGATTTGGCTCAAATGCCGTATTTTCCCCACCGAGGAGCAACGTTGAACACTTGAGGCTATTAGGCTCCACTGCCTGAGCAATCTTGCCCAGGCAGGTAAAGTGTGCAGCAGGGGCAGGGTCCCAGCCAGCCCACAAGCCCGCCCTTCTGGGGCCACAGGCTGGCTCATGGTGGGCCCCCAGAGATGCCCTCTTTCCCATCAAGCTCTGTCAGCTGAATGAATGAACCCTGAAAACTTCTGCGACAGCTGCCAAACAGGCCTTACGAGATGATTGTTTTAAATGAAGTCCTCATAGCCAAATATTTTAAAGACAGGAATACATTTATCAGCGTCAACTAGGACTCTAAAATGATTACCTTAGGAGTTGCTGTAGCTGTCGGCTAAGGATGGAATGGTGGGGGCAGAAAGAAAGCCCCAAGGGGAAAAGCCCAGGTGGGTGAGGGATGGTGCAGATCCCAAAGAAATCACAAGAGTAAGAGTTTAAGAGATGGGGTAGAGGAGGAGGCACAGGCCGAGAGTCAGGGAGTGGATGAACCAAGGGCCCACACCCCCAAACCTTCAGGGTCGATGCACTACATGGGGGAGGAATGTGGACACACACTCCACTCTTAGTTCTCTCAGGAATGAATCTCCTTTTTTTTTGAGCTGAGGATCGAACTCGGGGCCTTATGCTTGCAAGGCAAGCACTCTAGCTGCTGAGCTAAATCCCCAGCCCCGAATCTCCTTTTAAAACCAAAGATTAAAAAAAAAAAATGATGTATCAAAGATTAAGAAGTCTATCCACTTCATCAGAAATTTGCCGTAAGCTTTTAAGAATAATAGACAATGTTTACCTTCTACAAGAATGGCTTTTTTTGGTTTGTTCCTGGCAGAGTCTACCTTTCTGCTTTCAATGTTTCATTTTTATTCATTTTCCTTCTCTTCTTGGGAAAACATCAAACTCACTCCCAGTTCCCTCTGTGCAGTGTACTTGTCACCAAGGGTGGGCTAGACAGGTGGGAAAATGATTCCATCACTGCATTTCATCTTTGGTCTGGATCAGTAGAGACCAATGATAAAGGAATCAGGAACATGTCGCCCTTTCGCCCACAGTCTGTGTCTCAGTTCCACCCTGCAACCCAGTCACCTGGGTGATTAGATCTAGGACATATGTGACAATCTGAAAAGAAGAAATAAAACTCCAAGAAGGTTTTTTAACCAAAAATATGTGACAAGACATTTTGGAGCCCCTTTTTAAACACCAGGGTCATTTGCTGAGTGTGGTGGTGCATGCCTGTAATCCTAGCACTTGGGAGGCTAAGGCAGGAACTCCCGGCCAGTTCCAGGTCAGCCTGGACTACAGAATGAGTTCAAGGCCAGACTGGACTACACAGTGAGACCCTGTCTCAAACAAACAAACAATAAATAAGTATATAAAAGTCGGGGTCATCAGCTGAGGTTGTAGCTCAGTGATAAAGTATTCAGTTTGCATTCTCAAGAAAAGCCTGGATGGCGGAATGGTGAGCAGCAGAGAAACAGACCCTCTGAGATTTGGAACCCAGATGCTGGAATACAGCAACATGAGGAAGAGACGGAGGAAGGAAGTGGGCTCCCAGGACCCAGCAAGGATCTGAACTGAGAATTGGAGCCCATGGGGAGAGCAAAGAGACAGACTGCAATGCAGAAGAGGGAGGTGGCGAGTGGTGCTTTCTCCCTGTGCCCCAGCTCACGATGTGGGAGCGGTGGCTGGAACCTGCAGACACCCTGTGATTACTGGTGACCTCACAGGCTTTGGAGAAACACACCAGTGGAATGGAGCAATGGATGCTGTGGACTGCAGTGACTGGTGGGTTATTTGGGTTCAGCTGTCCCCCAGGAGAGAGTGACTGGTCAGTTGCCGTTTTGGAAAGGGATCAACTAAACTCACAACTGAGAGTATCAATGGCTTGGCTCCGTCTAGCAGCTCCCAGTGTCAGGGTGAGATGTAACCGAGTTTAAGATGGCAGGCAGTCAGGAAGTGGAGTTTGAGACAAGCCAGGAGGGAGCCAAGTTCAAGCTAGCAGGAGGCACCAGGAGTGTTTTGGGCTGAACAATTTGGGTCTCAGCCTCATAGCCAGAAACCAGAAGCAGCCTGAACATCAGTGGAACTAAAGGATCAGGTTTGCTGGGATTATCCACCACCACTGTAATTCTAGTGCTGGCTTGCTGGGATCAGTCAACACAGATTGGGGCTGTCCACCTGCTCTGTCTACCAGTGACAGCAGAGACACACTCTGAAGTGGACTTTTTTTTTCCTTTCTCTGCTTTTTTAATTTTTAATTTTTAAATTTTTTTTATTTTTTAATTTTCTTTTTGTGTTTGTTCTTGTTTTTATACAAGTGTGAACATTAGTTCTAACTTCTGTTGTTGTTGTTGTTTTGTTCTATTCTTGTTTCTGTTTCCTTCTTCATTCTTTCCCTTCTGTCTACTTCACTAGTTTCCAAAGCTTGCACAATCTTCCTTTGTCCTCCAGCCTTGATTCTAATCTCTTTCTCTTCTTCTATTTCTCTATTTTTTTCCCTAACCCCTTTCGTATTTTCTCCCCTGTGGGTAAAATCACCATACTGGTTGGATATTTACTGTATACAATTATCTGGTTTGCTTCAGATTTTTGTCACATAACTGCAAATCTTGTTCATATGGTTAAAGGTGGCAAATTAATAGTTACCACAGTTTGTCATTTTCTAGGCTGTGTTTGATGTCATTGTTATCACTGATTGTACAGCTTTAGCCAAGGTAACATATTTGTTCTAATCAGTTGTACTTCCTTATTTACCAAGACTGAGACTGCCTGAGGGTCATAAACAATACTACAGGGCAGTGCCAAAGAACCAGGGCTAAGCCAAGTAGGCGGCAACTTCCCATCCCTAATAAATTGAGGCGGTAGGATCTTGCAATGGTCTCAAAACCTAAAAGCCAGGTATACCTGGAAGACATCCTGAGAAGTAGTCATTTCCTAAGGGCTCTTGATACTGGCAATAAAGATACTTACTATAAACAATTCACAAGCATCAGCACAGGAATTAAACTAAAAAAGAAAAAAAAAATGAAAAGACATGGAAGCAAGATGCAACCCCAGACTTCCAGACTACCAAAAGCAAACTGAGGGGGCAATGAGGTGGAACAAATCAAAAGCCACCCACAGAGACTCTCTGAAGTGGTAACAGCGGAAATAATAAAGCAGATGAATGAGGCTCTAGGAAAAAAAAAGAAGAACTATTTCTCAGATAACTTCAGAAATGATGATGATAATGAAAGGCATGATTAATGAATCTACAGTAGATACAGATTAAAAAAATAGAGGTGCTTAGGAAAATTGTGGAAACCATGAATGTGCAACATGGGAAAAGAAATGAAATCCATGAAACTGATACAATCAGATATCCAGGAGATTAAAAATTCTATGAAAGTATGCACAGCAGAATGAACCAATGTGAGGACAGAATATAAGATCTAGAAGACAGATTGCAGTTAGCAATCATGAAAAGAAAGTTCTTAAAAATAGCAAGGAACCACAAAAAATCAAGCCAACACCTGCTAGATGATGCAAAGAAGAATAATGTAAGATTGATTGGAGTTAATGAAAAAGCGGGAGATAGCAGAAATGACAATAAAACCCCACTCACGAAGTAATGGCAGAAAACTTTCCAAGGACAGAAAAAGAATTTGACACACAGATAAGTGAGGTAAAAGGAACTCCAATTAGCTATAATGATAATTGAAAAAAAAAAACAATCTACCTCAAGGCATATAATAGTCAAGAGTCTAGAAATTCAACACAAGAATGGAATATTAAAAGCCGTTAGAGAAAAAGAACAAATTACTTCTGAAGGAAGGCCTATTAGAATCACAGCAGACTTCTCAATGTAAACTCTTAAGCCAAGGAGAGGTTGGTATGAAGTATTATAAGCATCGCCCCCCAAATCTCCAGCCCAGAACGATGTACACCATAAAACTATCTTTCAAAATTGATGGAGAAATAACATACTTCTGTGACAAAGAACACTTGAAGATACTCATGACCACCAAACCAGCACTCCAAAACGTTGTGGAGGATGTTCTAGAAAGAAATAAAAAAGACTACAACTCCATGAAGCCCAATAGAATGAATCCACCAGGCAAGGCAAGTAATTAAACAGAAGGGAAAGAAAGGGAACCAACAATGGGAAAATAACATGACAAGGATAAGTTAATACATATCAATGGAAATGGCCTCAATTCACCAATCAAAAGAAAGAGAGTGGCAGAATGGATCAAGACACAAGATCCAACAATATGCTGCATACAAGAAACACATTTAACTCAAAAAGAAATTCATAGACTGAAATTCAAAGGAAGAAAAATAATACTCCGTGCAACAGGAACCAGGAAAAAAGCAGGGGTACCTATTCTATTTGTAGACAAAATGGATTTCAAGCCAAAACTGATCAAGAGAGACAAAGAAAGTCACTACATCCTTGTGAAAGGAAGCATTCAAGAGGAAGAGATAACAATCATAAATATATGTACCAAATACCACCACACTCAACTATATAAGCCAAATATTGACGGACATAAAAAAATCAAATAAGCAATAATACAATTGTAATGGGATACCTCAATATCCCACTATCACAAACATACTGATCAACTAGACAAAAAAGTAACAAAGAAATTTCAGAACTGAACAAAACTTTTGAAAAAATGAACTTAGTAGATGTCTACAGAGTGTTTTACCCCACAACATCAGAATACACATTCTTCTCAGCTGCTGATGGGATGTTCTCCAAAACAGACCACATGCTAGTTCACAGAATATGCTTAAGTAGATGCAAAGGAACTAAAATTATCCCATGTCTATCATTAGAACATAGTGCAATGAAATTGGAAATCGGTATCAAAAGAAACCACAAAAATTTCATAAACACATATAGATTAAATAATACCCTCCTGAACAACCACACAGATGAAATTAAAGAAGAGACTAGACAGTTTATATAATTAAATGATAATGCCAGTATGACATATCAGAACTTCTGGGATGCAATAAAAGCAGTCTGAAGAGGGAAATTTATAGCAGTGAACTCCCTCATCAGAAAAACAGAGCGAGGGGTTGGAGATTTAGCTCAGTGGTAGAGTGCTTGCCTCGCAGGCACAAAGCCCTGAGTTCGATCCCCAGTACTCCCACCCAAAAAGAAAGAAATACAGAGTGAGCTCATGAACAACATAATGTTCAACTTCAAGGTTCCAGAAAAAGAAGAGAAAGTTAAGACCAAAGCTTGTACAAAGGGAGGAAATTACAAACATCAGAGCAGAAAGTAATACATTAAGAAAACCATACAAAGAATCAATGAATTGAAGAGTTGGCTCCTTGAAAGATTAAATAAAATTGACAAACCCTTAGCCAACCTTATCAAAAAAAGGAAAGAAAAGATTCAAATCCATACAATTAGGAATGAAAAGGGTGAAATCACAATAGAACCTGCTGAAATCCAGAAGACCATCAATATCTACTTCAAGAATCTGTATTCTTTTTTTTTAAGAACTTGTATTCTAATAAGATTGGAAAACACAGAAGAAATGGACAGATTCCTAGATACATATGAATTACCAAAGCTAGATGAAGAAGATACATAAAAATTCTAAATAACCCAGTATCAGTCAATGAGAGTGAAGATGTAATGAAAAACCTACAAACAAAGAAAAGTACAGGTCCTGACAGATTCACTGCTGAATTCTGAAAGAAATTTAGAGAAGATCTAATGCTATTACCCCTAAAACTCCTTAATGACATTGAAAGAGAAGCAATACAGCCAAACTCATTCCTGGAAGCAAGGATTACCCTGATACCCAAACCAGAGAAGGATCCAAACAAAAAAGAGAACTACAGACCAATCTCCCTAATGAACAGAGGTGCAAAAAATTCTCAATAAAATACCGGGAAACAGAATGCAGCAAATCATCAGGAAGATTATACACCATGACCAAGTAGGATTCATTCCAGGGATGTAGGGATGATTCAACATATGAAAATTAACAAATGTAATGCACCATATTTACAGAGTCAAGGACAAAACCCACATGATCATCTCAATAGATGCAGAAAAAGCATGCCATCTATGACAAACCAAGAGCCAACATCATTCTAGATGGCCAACAACTGAAAGCTTTCACTCTAAAATCAGGAACAAGACAAGGATGTCCACTATCATCATTTGTACCTAATATAGTTCTGGAAACATTAGCCAGAGCAATTAGACAAGAGAAAGAAAGAAAAGGAATAAGGATAAGAAAGGAACAAGTTGAATATCATTATTTGCATATGCCATGATATTCTATATAGAAGATCCCAAAAACTCCACCAAAAGACTCCTAGATTTAATAATCAAATTTGCCAGTGTAGCTGGATACAATGTCAACACTCAAAAACCAACAGCATTCCTGTACATGAATAATAAATTCACTGAGAGAGAAATTAAGGAAATCACATCTTTCACAACAGCATCAAAAAGAAAGAAATACTTAGGAATCACTCTAACAGAGGAAGTAAAAGACCTTTACATTGAATACAACAGTACTCTGAAAAAGGAGAACAAAGAGGATATCAGAAAATGGGAAGATATCCCTTGTTCTTGGGTAGGAAGAACCAATATAGTAAAAATGGCCATATTCCCAAAATTATCGTACAGATTTAAAGCAATTCCAAGCAAAATACCAACAGGGTACCTCACAGAATTAGAGAAAACAATCCTAAAATTCATTCGGAACCAGAAGAGACCTAGAATAGCAAAAGCAATTCTGAGTAACAAAAGCAACACTGAGGCCATCAGAATCCCTTGATTTGAAATTATACTACAAAGCTACTGTGATAAAAACAACATGGTACTGACAAAGGAAAAAAAAAAAGACCTTGAAGATCAAGGGAACAGATTAGAAGATGTAGAAACAATTCTAAACACATTCAGTCACCTTATCTTTGACAAAGGGGCCAAACACCCTCATTGGAAGAAGATAACTTCTTTAATAAATAATGCTAGAAAAACTGGCTTTCCATATGCCAAAGATTAAAACTAGACCATTACTTCTCACCATACACTAAGCTAAAATTGAAATGAATCAAAGATCTAAATATTAAAACAGAAACACTAAATCTTCTCGAGGATAGGCTAGGAAGAACTCTTGAAGATGTAGTTGTAGGCAAAGACTTTATGAACAAAACTCCAATTCACAGGAAATATCATAAAGAATTAACAACTGGGATCTTATCTTATTAAAAAGCTTTTGTCCAGGAAAAGAAACCACAGCAGAGTTAAGAGACAATGCACAGAGTGGGAAAAAAATTTTTCCAGCTGTTCCTCAGACAAAGGACTACTACCTAGAATAGATAAAGAACTCAAAACAAAACAAAA
>PVJO010003447.1:0-20996 GCA_004026905.1 Hystrix cristata | reverse complement strand
TGTGGAAATCAGTGTGCAGATTCCTCAAAAAACTAAAACTAGAGGTCCCACTTGATCTGGCTATTCGCCTTCTTGGTATCTTCCCCAAAGAATTAAAAGCATCATACCACAGGGCAATATAAACATCCATGTAGCAGCACAGTTTGAAATAGCTAAATCTTGGAAACAGCCCAAATGCACATCAGTGGATGAATGGGTAAAGAAGATGTGGTTCTTCTACACAATGGAGTACTACTCTGACACAAAGGAGGAGAGTCTTGAGACATTTCTAGGTCAATAGGTGCACCTTAAGACCACACTCTTAAGTGAAATAACCTGGACACACACATCAAGATATATCATGTACAGGTACAAATACACTATGATGAATGTTATCATTATGTATGTCTAAAGTATACCGATAAAATTAATTTTTAAAAAATGTAAAAAGAAAGAAGAGCCTGGGTTCAGTCTTCAGTATGTGAGCGCGCACTCGCGCGCGCACACACACACACACACACACACACACACACACACACACACAGAGTCAGGACCATGAACCAGAAAGGAAGAAAGTCTGGGAGCTCTCATCTGTCACTTGCTAGCTGCTCCCAGGGTCTCTGGTAGCACGGCTGGTGGAGGCAGCAAATGGTCAGGCAGGAAACTACCCTCTGCTCCTCAGCTTCCCCAAACCTCCTAATTCCACATCCTGTCAGAAGGTCACGGGGCTGGTTCAAGATTCCTGAATGCTCTCATTCCTCCTCTGCGGGGGCGAGGCCCACCAGGAGGGCAGGCACGTGTCCTGGCACAATTGGAAGCTGAGGCACACACGCTGCTGGCATGGATGCTACACTCGCAGCTCATGGGCAACCCCAAGCTCACACCTGTACTCCTTGAGGTTCCTCTAATTGGAGGATGTTCTAGGAAACAGGCATCCCGGTATCTGTTTCCAGAGCAGAGCTCTAGGCGCAGGGGCTGTTTTGCAAATATTAAACCCATAGGTGGATGAAAGCTGGCCAAAGACAACAGTAACCAAACTAAACTGAGACTACACATCCAGCGGGGCTTTTCCTCCTGCCGACCTGCACAGAAAGTTAGGACGATCTGATCTGAGTCAGCAGAAGCCTCCTAGCTGGACTCAACCAAGTTGTGTATTTTTAAAATTTGTTTTCAGTGGTTGGGAATTTAGCTCAGTGGTAGAGCACTTGCCTAGCAAGCACAAGGCCCTGAGTTTGATCGCCAGGACTGCCCCCCAATTGTCTTCATTTGTTTATGCACTGCTGAGGATCAGCTCCAGGACCTTGTGCATCTGAAGCATGCACTCTGCCATGACCTACACTCCGGGCCCCGTAAATGGTGCATATTAATGGGGCGGAGGACTCACGCCACCAGGCCAGGCTCACAGCCAGCCCTGAGGGTGCCTCAGCAGGAATTTTACTTCATGGGATTTATTAAGGCTCATTAGTACTGGAAAGGCACCTTAAAGACAACAGAATCCAGCCCCCCAGAAAACAGGTCCTAGAGAATTTAGTGAGGGCAGGACACTAAAGATGTGGGAAACTGGCATCAGGGGACCCTGCCTGAGCCCAGAAAGGCAGCAGGGTGGCCCAGCAGAGGCGGACAGCCCAGGGCTCCTGCTGGCCCCTCACAATGAAGGAAGTTGCGCTGACCAGGAATAAGAAGGCTCTAACATGGCCATGGAGAGAGAAGGACTCCTCAGAGAGCAAGAAACTAAAACAGGAACTTGAGGAGAAAACCAAAAGGCAAGAGAGACAGAACACGGAGCACAGGGCACTGCAGGAGACCCCCGAGTAGCTGCCCACATGGACACCAGCCCCTGGGGTGTCGCCACAGGCCCCTCCGACCCAGCAGGGATGAGCCCTTCCTAGGACAGTTTGAACACTCATCTCTAGGACTTCTCCAGTGTTTGTGACACAACTGGTGCGTAGGTAGATGTGACATTAACATTTGCAAGAAAGGAAATGAGGGATTGTGGGGAGAAGACAAGGCAAAGCCGGAGCTACCACGAGCATCCCAAGTCCTGTGCAGGCACCGAGCCCACTCCAGTGCCCAGCACCCCACGGGACCACCGTTACCCTCACTCAGCACACGCTCCGTGTCACCATGTGTGGCTTCTCTGAAAAGGACCAAACACAGCTAGGATGCAAAGTGAACCTTTGTAAGAGCTGCGATGACAGCTGTGGTCTGGCTTGGGCACTCTAAGCTTGGGAGTTCAAACCAAAACCACTTTTCTTTTTAGTGTCTGTTTTGCTTTCTGAAAAAAGAAAAAAAACAGTTTCCTTAGTTTCTGCCTATTCTCTGGTGAAGAGCACCGTATCAATCACACTTAAAATAACAAGTCAGGAAACAGGAACCGCACTCGGACTCTCGATCTGCTAGAGAACACTTTTGTAGTTTGGAGATCATGCCCTGAACGCAGTACAAAGCCCTGTCTGTTTCTGCTTTGTAATGGGGAGTGTTATGTTCTGCAGTTGCCACACAATCACTTGGAGGAAACATTACTATAAAAATAAATAAGTTTCTTTTTTCATTCAAAGCAGAGGGAAAATAACAAGGATGCCCTAAGCACACCCACAGCCCTCTTCCAAGAACACTCGTATTTGTTCCAGAGCTGTTAAGAATGCTTTGCTGATGATATCAAAGCCTTAAATTTATCTATGATCAACCTGACTTAAACACAGAGGAAAAAATACTCATTTTGTTCCACTTTAAATTAAAACAAGCTATTTTTTGTTTTGGGTACTGCCTTTATTTTTCTTTGAACACAGGGAAATGCACTACTCTGAAACATTGCACTATTATTCTCTCCTGTCTATGGAAAACTGGCCAAACACATTATAAATCTCTAAATTGGATGTTTTGGGAAAGACAAAGTGTAATCTCATTTTCAAAATTGATCACAAACCTTCCCTTCTGACCAAGATAGAATTAAAGCTGTACAATTTACCTTCCTACACCAAACAAATAAGAAGTACAGTTTTAAAAAACAGTCTTCCCTCAGGTGTGGTGGTGCACACCTGTAATCCCAGCACTAGAAAGTCTGAGGCAGGAGGATGGTGAGCGCAAGGCCAACCAGGACTCTGTAGCAAGACTCAGTCTCAAAAAGAAAAAAGAAAGGTTTTGGACACTGGGCAGCAGGAACAGAAGGACAGTGACACTGTGAGAAGGTAACAAGCAGGGTGAGCCCTGCGTGTGCCCCAGTTACGGCCTGGAGAAAAGTCCAGACTGCAGCACAAGACAAGGAGCCAGCAGAGACCCTGCTCTACACAAGCAGAGAGGACACAGCTGAAGGTCTGGTAAGACCAAGGTGTCCAGAGCGTGCAGCCAGAGCCCGAGAGAGCTGTGCATGTCCACAGAGACCCCGGGAGCGCTGGCTGAGTCCAGACTGGTGAATGCAGGAGAGGAAAGCCCACAGCAGAGAAAGAGCCAGCTACCTGGGAAAAGCAAAGGGAGCAATCCCTGGAGCCCACCGTGGTTGGGGAAGAGTTCCTGCCCCCAGCAGCTGGGGTAGAAGCTCTTACTTGCCGGGCATCAGGCAGAGTGGGTCAGTGGTTATTGTGTTGTTCACGAAAGGCTGCTCCCACGTCACTCAAGAAAGGCTAAATGTAAACCTTCCCAGGACCAAACTGTTTCTGCATCCTAAAACAAGGCTCAAGGACATTGTTGGGAACACAGGGGCCAGAACTCTGCAAAGCAAAACTCAGAACTTTAAGCTTCTAATAAAAAATTACAGCCATGCAGAGAGGCAGGAAAATACAACCCATACAGAGGACAAAGAACAATCAAGAATCCAGAAATGACATGGAGATAAAATGAGGAGACATGGACTTTAAAATAGCTGTGCTATATCTATATGCCCAAGGAGCTACAGGAAAAAGGAAATTAAGCAGAGGCCTAAAACAGAATTTTTTAAAAAAGTTTAAAAGATCTGAATCAAACTTCTAGTGTTGAAAACTGTAACAGCTAAGGTGAAAAATACCACTGGATAAAAAAACACTACTGAACTTGACAACGTAACAATAGAAGCCATCATATTTGAAACACAGATTTTTAAAAAATGAAAGGTGAAAAATGAAAAACACACCCGTAAATTGTGGGTCAACTCCTGGTAGCTTAATGTAGTTAGATCCAGAGTATGAGAGGGTTGCAGGAGATAGGGGACTGAAGAAAGAATTACCCCAAATTTCCAAATGTGATAAAATTATTACAGCCACAAATTCAAAATGTTCAATAAACCTCAAGCACAAGAAACAAGACTACAAAGCCAGGCACATGCCTGTAATCCCAGCACTGTGGAGACTGAGGCAGGAGATTCATTGTGAGTTTGAGACCAGCCTGGGCTACCCAGTGAGCTCAAGGCCAGCCTGCACTACATAGCAAGACCCTATCTCAAAACAGCAAAAAGAGGATGAGGAAGAGGAGGAGGGTGGTGGGGAAAAGAAGAAGAAAGAAAGAAATTGCTTAAAAGCAATCACAGGAGA
The DNA here is from genome assembly GCA_004026905.1 of Hystrix cristata. Classification (NCBI taxonomy): domain Eukaryota; kingdom Metazoa; phylum Chordata; class Mammalia; order Rodentia; family Hystricidae; genus Hystrix; species Hystrix cristata. The sequence goes on along the minus strand of PVJO010003447.1, from coordinate 16,515 downwards.
AATCATTTAGAAATCTAGAAAATAAAAATACAGGACGTACAAAGAAGTAGAGATAACGACAATAACAAAATCTCACAGGAAAAAAGGAAGCCAAAAGAACCAAAATAATATCATAAAGAACTGAAAGAAGACTGTTGACTGCTGAATCTACACCTAAGGAGAATATATTTTAAGAAAAGTAGAAAGAGTTCCTCCTGGGCAGACTGGATGATGGGAAGTATGAAGGAAGTAAACGGAAGCCTGGGAAAATTGCCAGGTGGGAGGAGAGGAAGGTCCCAGTGATGTGACCTGCCTGGTTTCACTCACGACACCCACAGAGCAACACCACTAGGCCAATATCCAAACCCTACGCAACCTTTTTCTCAGCACTGTCTGTGGTAACCAAGACTTTGTTTACCTGTGTTCCTACATCACTGCTCTGGAAAATATCTACTTCCCTGTACTCTGAGGGTTGCCAGAGTGGTAAGGCAGTTACTTCTACAGATAGTAAATATCCTTCTTGGAATTAATCTAGGGTACTGTAGATTGCCCTGGGAACCCTTGTTCCAAGTCTGGGAACTAATTTTGGATCTAAAATAAAGGAAAATCTTTTTTATTTTCAAATTGAGAACAGGGGGAAGAACATAAAGGTGGAACCAGCCACATTACTTGGGACTGGGAAGTCTGTCAGAGTCTAGAACCAGTGCTGAAAAATTAAAGGGAAAATGCACCAATACATGGATTTTCCATGTCAGCGTGTACCTTGTAAATAGGAACTAAACCACCTGTGTCATGAACCACATGCGTCTAAGAATGTTCTCTCGAGGAAACAGAATGTCCTTTTCAGGAAAAAGATGCTACAGCCGAGGTCCTGATGTTCATCAGAATCAGCTTGACTGGACTGAACACTCTCCGTCCTGTCCACCTTCCTCTAGCTTAGCTCACACCCCACAAACACACCAAAGCACCACTTGATAAAAGCTAACCACTGTTCTCCATCACAACTGAATGAGGCTGGAAATAGATGCCCGACCGCTCTAACAATTCATTTAGCTGAGATTACTGACAGCTGAAGATCACCAACGTGCAAAATGATTATGTGACTTCAAGTCTTATCAGGAGAAAATGTGTGGGGTTCTCGGGATGCAACTGAGATAGGCCAGAAGAAATAAACACAAGTAGAAGAGACACAAGGAAGCTCATTTTGCCTCCTTTGTTACCTTAAACATCACGTTAGATCCTGCTCAGCTCTGCATGTGTGTATGTCATCATTTAAGGAGTGTCTGTACAACGAGATTTACTAGTCTTCAGTATACCTGGTCTATCCCATCCCCTTTCCAGACTGAGGACACCAAGACAGGAGTAAGGAATGCGCTTCTCGGGGTTTGCTGGGACATGCAATTGCCAGCCTTCAACAACATCCAGTTCCAGACTCTGCAGAGCAGCACCCAGACATCTCCAAGCCTGTAATCACCTCGGGCTCCAGGAAAAGCAGAGCCACGCAGACCAAGCCAGAGCAGGACCACCTTCCCAACCAGGAGCAACTGCCCCAAGACGGAACCGAGGCAGCCTCCTCCCAAGCAGCAGCATCCCCTAGGGACCAAACTGCCCCTCCAGACATTCCTTTGGAGCTCAGAGACCGGAAGTGAGACCACACCTGCCAATCCCTAAATGCTGACTTGTGTCCCTGGTAAGCAGGCACCCAGAACCTCTGCATCAGAGTGACCCTCCAGTTCTCCGAGCTGGGTCTCTTCCCCTTCTCCCTTGCTTTCTACCTCTGCCTAATGGCTCTGACAGGACTCAAACTGACGTGCCCTTTAGGGGACTCCCTGGACCTTGCCCAGGGTCCTGGCCCCAGGCCGGGCACTCATATGTACCGGGTCTGTTTCTACCTTTCCAGTGTGCCCCAATATCCCCCTGCACACGGGGGACTGTAGCTCCCAGCTGCGGTGGGTTCTATTTCTAACCCTTCCAAGGCAGGATCTGCAGAGTGAGGTGAACACAGCCTGAAAGTCATGAAAAAGACATTTATGAACCTCTCAATGTGGACTTTCCTGAGAAACTCAGCCTGGCCTGCAACTCCATGACCCGCAGGGTCACCACTGAGGCTGGGCAGGTCTACAGCCACAGTGTCCCCCTCAATCAGGGAAGCTCAGGGCCTCTGCATCCCCTGGTCTCCCGGGGTGGGTACGCCTTGCTCCTGGGCCCATGTCCCTCAGACCCTCCACTAGGAGGGCCAGGCAGCACGAGGGGGCAAAACGTGGGTTTCGGGGCACAGCTTGGTGGCAGAGCACTCGTCTGGCACCCCCTGGGTTCCCTCTCAGCACTGCAAAATAATAATTAAAAAGAAGATGGAAAATGTAAGTATGTCAGCTTTTCTATTTATTAGCAGATGTTCTTCAAAATTGCAGAGTTGTGAAAGGAAGAAGAACATTAGAGTTCACCTCTTCCAACCCTTGCCCAGCACGCCGGATCCTGTCTACTGGTCATTACAGGAACAGGTACTAAGAGCAAATTCAGGAACGAAATTTGCAAAAAATATATTTTATTAAGTTTAAGTGATTACATTTTCTGCAGGTGTGAGAAATGGCTTTTCCAGGAAAAAAAAAACAAAACATAGAACATGTTAAACAAATGACTGCTTTGTTAGCCATTTTAGGGGAAGTAGTAACTTCAAAGCAATTGGCTGGCCTGCTTGGGTAACATGTTTTTGTTTTAAAAAGAAAAATACCCTTGTGCTTTAATTTACTTGTTAATTTAGTTTCAACTACTGCAAATGTAAAGAAAGTTTACCTTTTTAATTCTAGACTGATAATCTGAGGATTAATATGATAATTGTGTGCTACTGGAAGAGGTTTAAGAAAAGAAGGGCATTATTTTAATATTTTTAACAACAGATTTCTATGGTAGAAGACATAGAAAACCTGTAACAACTTACAGGAAAATTAAGAATACTTAAAAAAAAAAAAGAATACTTTTAAAACTGAGTCATACCTGTTTCCTTATCAGTACCTAAAATTTAGAATGTAAAATGTTTGAAGTTGATAAGTAGAATTTACAGAGCAATGAAAGCTACGGTGAGTAAAAGCTCTTATATTGCTCTTCTGACCTTTAAAACAAAAATGGAAGCCAAAATAAACTCAATTTTTTTTCCTTTCTGATAGTGCCCAAAGAATAAACTTGGTTTTATGCAGGATCAAATTTCAGATTTCTAATTGATGGACATAGTAAAAGTATATAAAATTCAAAATTCTGGGCAAGAGTAGAAATGTATCTAACATTTTCAAAAACGCTGCCAGTTCTTTAATAATCCTTCAAAAGGTACCCAGCAACACTGCCTAAAGATTTTGCTTACTCCTCTCTCTAACCCCTCAAAGCCTACACTCATGCTGTAGAGGCTTGAGTTTGTATGAAACTTCAAGAAATTAACAAGAAAAAAAATGGCCGGTCTACTTTCTCTTATTTAGATAATTTCTTGAGTGTGTTTCTGTTTGATTTGGGGGTTTTGTTACTGTTTGCAGTGTGAGGAATTTAACCCAAGGGCCTCGGCTGGGCAGGCACTCTTCCAGGGAGCAACACACACACCTCCTCACCCCTACATTAATTTTTGAGGTGTGTCCCACGGGCAAAGTGAAAAGCACCATTCTCCCAATGCCTGGTATAGATGTGGGTGTTACAAGTCTTAAGGTTTATTTATGTTTCTGGCTACACAAGATACGTGCATCTATCTTAGAATTTGATGTAGAGGAAGAACTGTGCAAACTTTATAATTTAGCTAACGCAGGTAACTTACTACCTACAATGCAATTTTTCCTCTCTCCCTTCTAACCACGTAAAACTATAAAGTAGAAAGTAAAACTCTTACTTAGCTACATCAATTTAAGAAATTAATGCTGCACAATGTGTGCCTGTATTGAAGCATTACATGATACTACAATAATACCTTCAATTTTATGTTTTTATGTATAGGTTAGAAATAAATTGAAGTAGACTAAAATATTTGAATTTCTAATAGTTGAAAAACTGTTCACATGAAAATATTACCATGTCAAATGTAGAAAAAAAGAAGGAAGGAATAAAGGGAGGGACAGCCAATGTTGGGAAATAAATCACTCAGCATACTTAATCTTAAAAAACTGTCTAAGTCATTAATAAAATAATGTATATGGCAAGCACAAATGACCAGACGTGTGTAAGATTCTTTGTCTTTTTTTTTTTTTTTTTTTAACTCCAAACTCTCAGATTACAGCTGGCTGGGAACACACTGCTTACCACAGAAGGTTCAACTATCAGCTCAACTCTCTAAAGAGACGGATGTCCAGCTCTACATGTTATCTAACCTCCTCTGGGGTCAGATTTCTTCCCTTTCAAATGGGAATGATGCCATACAGGGCTCTTGTGAAGATTAAATGTGCCAAGAAATGGAAGGACAAATACTAATTAGGCCCAAACTGGTGCCTCACCTGAGGAACTGTGCAGCATCAGGGAAGTGTGGTGACAACTAGGGCATCGACCCCTCCCTAGAAGAGCTGTGTTTCAGGGTGCAGGAAAGAGGCGGCCGTCCTGGTACTTCCCAAGAGCACCCTTCAGTGCAGCAGAGTCCGGCCCAGGTAAGGGCACAGGACAGGGCTGTACTCTCAGCTTTCTGCCCTGCCCGGAACCCCGAGGGGCACCTGTGCACCCTCCTGCCTCTGCCTCTGTGTAGATCCATCTGCTGTTCCCGGGGCTTTGTCCTGGGCCCAGCTGAGCCTGCACTCCTCATGGCCCCTCCTCCACACCTGTCCTCCTGGCCGGGCCTTGGCTGCTCCTGCCTCATCCAGCCAGGCAGGGGGCTCTCTACCTGAAGCTTCCCCAGCTGACCCGGTGCCCACCTCACCCCCGCTGCACACCACGACATAGGAAATACAATAATGATGTGTTAGACACAGATACCAAACTACAGACAGACCCAAACGGTGACAGTATCTGTGGGAGAAAATGTCACACATGCTTACTTCCTTCTGCACCCCTCTGTGTGCAAATGAGTTAGAGTGAATGTCTACCTCTTTGAATCACAAAAATATGTTGTTTACAAACACATGCTGTATGATGCTAAGTTGTTACACGTGCGTTCTGCAAATACAACTAGTGATAATCTATCTTTATGTGAATATCACATTACAATTTCAGCTTGCAACTTTGGAATAGTGTCTGAATTTTATTTATCTGACCTATCCTTGCTGACCCGACCCATCTTTGTCTAACTCACAACAAGACTCTAGGAGGTATGTGATATTCCCGTGTCACAGCAATGCAGACTTAAGTGCCATGGCCAGAGCGACAAAAGGTTGTCTAAGTAGAGATAGAAACAAAATCAGAGCTCTCCTCTCTCTCTCCCTCTTTCTTTCTCTCTCTCTCCCCCTCTCTTCTGTCTCTCTCCAACCTACAGCTTACAAAATAAGCCATCAGGAAAACTGCCTTACAGATGACTGTTTCCCTCACCTTTTATACCTTATACAAAGCAGTGCATCATCCATTCACAGCTGAAGAAATCTTTCACTATGGTTAATCGAAGCTTAAACCAAACTAAATCGTTAATTCTTGCTAAAATAAAAACAAATTAGCTTCCTATGTAATGTTTTTCTGACATTACTTTCTATCAAAGATTATAATTTCTATTTACAGTAAGTTATAAGCCTTTGAATCTACATAAGAACTCTTTAATGTTTCTCCAATATGTAAACTTTCATTAGTTAGCCAACTATTTAAGGAAACAACTCTTTCTTTAAAAAACATTCTAGTAGATTTAAATTGAGAAAACTCAAAAGTTAAAGAGAAATTGGGGTTTGAGTCTGGAAATGCCTATACTGTTTCTAAATTAATGGAAAGGTTAACGTATTTTTTAAAAATTCTGCTTTGAGATGGATCTAAATGCAAAAGCTCAAACTCTGAAACTACTAGAACAAAACACGGGAACACTTGAAGACCTTGCTACAGGCAGTGATTTCCTGCATACCATCCCAAAGCTCAGGAAACAAAGAGCAAAAATTGACAACTATGATTACATCAAGCTAACAGTTTCTGCACACCAAAGAAAATAATCAGAGGGTAGAGACAACCCGCAGAATGAGAGAAAATGTTTGCCAACTATCATATGGCAAAAGTTACTACCCAGAATACATAAGGGACCCAGAAACAACAAGAAATAACCAAGTAATCCAATTTAAAATTGGCAAATGATTCCAGTATACACTTCTTAAAAGAAGAAATACAAAAGGCCAAATGAATACATGAAAAAATGCTCAATATTAGCCACCAGAGAAATGCAAATCAAAACCACATTATTATCTCATCCCAGTTAAAATGACTATTACCAAAAAAAAAAAAAAAAAAAAAAGAGCCAGGCCTGGGGGCACACACCTGTGAACCAAGTACTCAGGGGAAGCTGAAGCAGAAAGATCAAACATTTGAGCCCAGCCTGGGCAACTTAGTGACTTAGCAACACCAAGTCTCAAACTTACAAAACACAAAACAAAAACCAAAACACAAACATGTTTTTAAAGGAACTGGTATAGCTCAGTGGGAAGGCCTCAAGTCCAAGACCCAGTACCACAAAAAGGAAGAGAGGAAAGGGAAGGGAAAAGAAAAAATGCTGATGAGGATGTGGAGAAAAGAGAAAAAGAAACTCCTACACACTGTTGGTGGAAATGTAAATTAGTATAGCCATTTGAAGAGCAGTATGGAGGTTCCTCGAAAACTAAAATAGATCTGCCATATGGTGCTGCCATGGAACTTCTGGGTGTAGTTGCAAAGGAAATGAATCCCGCAAACCACAGAGACACCTGCAGGCCCAGGTTTATTGTGGCATTATTCACAATAGCTAAGATGTGGAACCATCCACAGACAAACAGATACAGGAAATGTGGCGTATATACACAAGGGGGTAGTATGCAGCCATAAAAAGGAACGAAATTGTGTCACTTGCAGGGAAAGCAATGGAACTAGAAATCACCATATTAAGCAAAATAAACCAGACATGAAAAGACGTATATGGATGTGTTCTCTTGAGTATACGGAAGCTAAGAGAAAGTCATGCTGAAGCCAGGCACAGTGCACACGCCTACAATTCCAGCACTCCAACAGGCAGCTCTGTGAAAGCATGTCTCACAAAGAAGAGGGCAGGCTGGAGACGTAGCTCAGCGCAAAACCCGAGTTCTATCCCCAGGACGGGGGTAGGGGAGTGTGTCAACCTCAAAGTACAACCTGATTGCTAAGAATTGGGGTATGGGGAGGAGAGGGTAGAAAAGGGGAAGCTGGAGTCTGTCAGTGCCTGTTGTACAAGTGCATGGGACTATCTATCAACGTAACCCTTTAATATATATGTGTAATTAATACATATTATTAAATTATTAAGGAAAAAGTCTGGCTTCAGTGATATGCACTGGCCACAGCAAAAACCTCTTCTACCTCACTGTTACACACCGATCATAGGTGACTGTTACACTCCTGTGGTTCGTGAGGTATATTCACACACACAACCTCCCTGAGTCACACATTTACACCCATTTAGTAGAGGACAAAACTGAGCCCTGAAAGGAAAGTCACCTGCCCAAGCTCACATGAGTGGTGGCCGAAAGCGTGAGGACTTAACCCCAGGTGCCTTTTGGCATCATCTGGCTGCCCCCAGTGGTGGGATCAGAAACCCAACAGACTGTAGCCCGAGTGTAAAAGAAACAGCAGGGCTCAAAAGCCAAGACGTAAGTGGCTGAACAAACTGTTTTCACACACAAGTTTTCCCAGGAAGTTACTGAGTGACTAATTCAGAGCAGGGAAAGAAAACATTCTTCAAATTAATCCAACTATTCTTGATCATTAATTTCTATAAGGAAACCAAAGCAGGCAGTAATTTGAATACACCTGGAGAAATAAAGAGCACCAGTAAAATACCTACTATGTAAATACAAAAACATAAATGTAACTTTCCTTCTTTGCCTTGCAAGACAACAGCAGCCAGGTGTGGTACAGGCTTGTAATATTCCTGGCACTTGAAGGCTGAGGCAGGAGGATTTTGAGTTCAAGGCCAGCCTGAGCTACATAATGTGACCTTGTCTCAAAAAACTCAAATAGATAAATACGAATAAAAGACAACAAGGTCAGTTCGAACTGCAGAGTGAGACCCTGACTCAAAAACTAAAAAAAGATGAGTAGAAAATCATAAACAAAGTGGACCTAGCAGACAGCTACCAAATATTCTGGCCGGCAGCCGGAGATGTTCTCAAGCGCGTGTAGAAATGTTCTGTAACGGAGATCATATACTAAGCCAGAAATCCCCTCAATAAATGCAAGGGGTCAATATCATCATTAGAGTTCATCATATTTTCTAACAGAGTGAATTCATAAAAGAAATCAATAGCGAAAGCAGGGGTTGGGGATTTAGCTCAGTAGTAGAGTGCTTGTCTACCAAGTGCAAGGCCCTGAGTTCAATCCCCAGCACCCACCCCCCAAAAATAGCAAAAGCATCTTTGAGAAATACATAAAATGTGCACATTAAATATTACATCAAAGAGGAAATCAAAAAGGAAATTAGAAGATACTGAGATGAATGCAAACAAAAAGGTACACATCAAAACTTACAGGATGTAGCTACAGCAGTGCCTAGAGGGAAATTTAACACCATATATCACTTGAATTGTTTTACCCAATTACAAATATTTCAGTATAATTAAAAAGTATTTTAAATATACCTCAGAGCTGGGCGTGGTGGCGCATGCCTGTAATCCCAGCACTGCGGAGGCTGAGGCAGGAGGATCACCTGGAGTGTGAGGCCAGTCTGGGTGACATAGTGAATTCAAGACCAGCCTGAACTATACAGCAACACCTTGTCTCAAAACAAAATAAAACAAACTTCGGTAAGAGTGTAACATCTCAACGACTGAACACAATCTCCATCTATTATGCTGATTTAGCAGCACTGTTTTTGTTGTGTTCTGGTTTTGCTGTTGTAAAAACTGCCTTGGGGCACTTTAATCTTTGACTGCATTAAGGATTATTTCCTCAAGACATATTAGAAATGGAATTGTTCACTCAGAAGGAGGGTCTTTCTAGGGCTGCTGATGTCTGGCAACTGTACTTGTAAAGCTACTGTAAGCACACAAGAAGCTGGAGACCTGCAGAGAAAGGTAGATATCCTGGCTCCTCCGATGTGCTTGGGGGAATGAACATGGTAAAAGAGGAGTTGCCCTTTTTCAAAAGGGGGCTGGGGGGCTTGGTCAAATCTGCCCGGGGACAGAAGTGTCAGCTCACGGGTCTTCAAGGCCCAGCAGTGATGCACCAAGGATGTTGGTGACCTTGGCCAACATTGGTGACAAAGGATGAACAGGAATTTGCACTTGCTGAAGAAACAGACAAGCGCACAGATCCTGGGTGGGCCAGCCGTGTGCTGCAAAGATGGGGGGGGGCTCAGGTGTGCCAGGACCGTCCTTCTGAAGATAGGACGCTGGATGCGTGGCAGAGGTGAGGTGGGCACCCGGTCAGCTGGGGAAGCTTCAGGTAGAGAGCCCCCTGCCTGGCTGGATGAGGCAGGAGCAGCCAAGGCCGGTGTGGAGGAGGGGCCATGAGGAGTGCAGGCTCAGCTGGGCCCAGGACAAAGCCCCGGGAACAGCAGATGGATCTACACAGAGGCAGAGGCAGGAGGGTGCACAGGTGCCCCTCGGGGTTCCGGGCGGGGCAGGAAGCTGAGAGTACAGCCCTGTCCTGTGCCCTCACCCGGTCCGGACTCTGCTGCACTGAAGGGTGCTCTTGGGAAGTGCCAGGTCGGAGCCGCCTCTTTCCTGAACCCTGAAACACAGCTCTTCTAGGGAGGGGCCGATGCCCTAGTTGTCACCACACTTCCCTGATGCTGCACAATTTCTCAGATGAGGCACCAGCTTGGGCCTAATTAGTGTTTGTTTTCCTTTAAAAAAGAAAACAAACACAAAGAAAATCCGCACTTGGGCTGGCTCGCGGAAGCACATGACCTTAGGATGCACTATTTCTTTCCATTTTGCTATCAGATCCTTTTTAAAGAAATGGGTAGCTTTAGTACACATGTCACCTGAAATCTTCAGAACATTCCTGCTCATGGGAATTGATGTTTCAAATCGAAGGAGTTCATGTTCTTGGGCTTTTCAAGGAAACCACTTAGCCGAGCCCTCAATATTTCCCTGGTTTTGCATCTCAAAATGCACCAGATTTTCCTTCCTCTGGCTGCCCATCCACGTTACTCAAAACCAAAATTACATTTGGGGCGAGTGACGAATTCACAGTGAAATGCAAACAAAGCTCCCCAGCCAGTCACCCCACCTTCCCTGCCACCCACAACTTGACCCTCCGCAGACGGGCTGGACTCCGGGCCTGATCCAGAGCTGGCCCAGTGTCTGGCTGTCTGGCTCTGCTGCCCACACCCTCTGTCCTGAGGAAGCCCCGCTCATTCCAAAGCCATGTGTGGTGTGGCCTCTGGGGCACTTCCCACCACAAGGCTCACCACACTGCAATTACACATCGCTGAACAATTACTGTAGCTGTAATGAATTCCTCGTGTCTGTGCTCCCTGAGAAAAATGCTGAATTTATCCATGTGGATGGTTAGTCTTCTGGAGAACAATTTCCTGGGGAATGTTAGGGGTGGGGAGTTCCTAGCGGGGACGGAGTCACACTGGGGCATTCTCTAAAAATACACGACTGCTGTTTAGAGATGTAAAAGGACAGCTTTCTGAGGAGTTTCCACAATGAAGCCGGGAAGCGCCTAGCAATCCATGATGGTCTGCACAGTTTTCCAAATATCATGGGGAAGAACACAGCAAGTTCCCTGAGTTGCTATTTACGCACACACGCTAACGGAGTGCGTATGAAGTGCCAGCCAGTGTGCCAGGCATGGCGCCCACACCTAGTGGCTCCTGTGTGGGCATACCTCCTCCCTGAGCCAGGTACAGAGTCCAGACGACGCCTCACCCTGCATTTCCAGAGGATGGGCCAACCTTCTGCTCTTACTAATAGCAGTCCCTACCAAAATGGAACTCTTTAAAATAAAAAATGTTAAAGCCCTCCCGACGGAGATGTGCAAGGTCAGTGCGTGACTAGGGCACCTGGCACTTATACCTCGTCGTACACCACCCCTTAGAACTTCACATCTGTGTGCGACCTCGGAACGCAGCCGTATTTGGACACAGAGGCTGACGATGAGTTGGGATGAGGTCACGCTGGAGTAAGGTGGGCTCTGATCCAGAGGCTGGAGTCCTCAGGAGACAGGAGAAAGACACAGAGACTCCCGGCAGAAATGGGAGGGAGCCCTGCAGCCAGAACACCAGGGATTTCCGACCTCCAGGAGCTGGAAGGTGTGAATATGACTCTTCCCTATGCTGTCAGAGGGAGTACAGCTCCCCAGCTGCTGGCTCCAGAGTCCAGTCTAGAGCCTTCCGGAGGACGCATTTCTGCCGTAAGGCTTCAGCTGCGGCCATTTATTACAGGCCGCCCAGGAAGCCTACAGAGCAATGGTGGGCAACAGAGCGCTGCACTTTCTTTTTTTTTTTTTTTTTTTAATAGATTTTTTATTAAAATTTAGCCAAAATTACAGAATCTTACAGGCCATTACACAAGCTTACAGGCCACAATACATTGTGCCTTTTGCTTATGACACCGAGTGATGTAAACAACCACATAAATGCAGAATTAAATCACAACTACATAAAGTTACTGTAGTACCTCATGTATGTGTTACTGTTTTAAGTTTGGGTTATTAGGTTCTTATTTTTAAGATATCATTATTCCTCTGGATTCCCATTCCCCTCCCCCTTTGCCCTCTTCTTGTTCCCTTGGACCCTTTGCCTGTTAGCTTATATATAACACTTTGCCTTTTTGTATCCATCATTTACCCTTTTCTTTTGTTTGTATTTTGCCTCACTCAAAGAGGGATACCATACGATATTCAAGCTTGCAAGTCTGGTTTATTTCACTCAACATTATATTGTCCAGGTCCATCCATTTTCCTATAAATGACTCTGGTTTGTCATTCTTTATAGCCGAATAGTATCCCACTATGTATAGATACCACATTTTGTTCATTCAGTTATCTATTGATGGGTACACAGATTGCTTCTAGAATTTAGCTATTACAAATTGTGCTGCTATAAACCTTATTGTGCAAGTATCTCTGTAGTATGATGTCTTTAGCTCTTCAGGGAAGATACCTAGTAGTGGAATGGCTGGGTCGTATGGGATTTCTACTTTTAGGCTTTTGAGAAATTTCCACACTGATTTCCATAATGGTTGTACTAAGCTTGCATTCCCACCAACCAACTTCAGCAAAGTAGTAGGATATAAGATCAACAGGCAAAAATCATTAGCATTTGTGTATACCAACAATGAACAGGATGAGAAGGAAATTATGGAAACAATACCATTCACAGTTGTTTCAAGAAAAATGAAGTACTTAGGAATTAACCTAACTAAAGAAGTGAAAAACCTCTACAAAGAAAACTACAGCACTCTGAAAAAAAGAGATTGAAGAGGATACCAGAAAATGGAAAGATGTCCCTTGCCCCTGGTTAGGCAGAATCAATACTGTTAAAATGGCCATACTTCCAAAACTGTTATACAGATTCAACACAGTTCCAATCAAAATACCAACAGCATATTTCACAGATCTAGAGAAAACAATCCTAAAATTTGTATGGAAACAGAAGAAGCCTCGAATAGCAAAAGCAGTACTGAGCAATAAAACCAAAGCAGGCGGAATAGCAATCCCAGCCTTCAAGCTCTACTACAAAGCAATAGTAATAAAAATGGCTTGGTACTGGAAGAAAGATAGACACATAGAACGATGGAACAGAATCGAGGACACAGAAACTTCTCCGGACATATTCAAATATATGATCTTTTACAAAGGATCCAAAAGCATACATTAGAGGAAAGATAGCCTATTTAACAAATGGTGTTGGGAAAACTGGTTGCCAGTTTGTAGAAGAATGAAACCGGACCCATATCTCTTACCATATACTAAATTAAAATCAAAGTAGATCAAAGATCTAAACATTAAGACAGAAACATTAAACCTTTTGGAAAACAAAATAGGGAAAACATTTGAAGATAAAGGAGTAGGAAAGGACTTCCTAAACAGAACCTCAATTACACAGGAAATAACAAGAATCAACAAATGGGACTACATTAGACTAAAGAATTTCTGTACAGCAAAAGAGTCAATTAGTAGAATGAAGAGAAAACCCACAGAATAGAAAAAAATCTTTGTTAGCTACTCCTCGGACAGAAGACAAATATCTAGAATATATAAAGAACTCAAAAAAATTAAACTACCTAAAATCAACGACCCACTCAAGAAATGGGCCAGAGAAATGAACAGATGAAGAAATACAAATGGCCAACAAATATATGAAAAAATGATCAACATCTATGGCTATTAGAGACATGAAATGAAAACAACACTAAGATTCCACCTTACCACAGAAAGAACGGCAGTCATCAGGAAAGTTAAACAGCAACAAATGCTGGCAGCTGTGGTGAAGAGGGCGCCCTCCTACACTGCTGGACCGCTGCACTTTCCTGCGCACACACAGGCCTCCTGTTAGGAAGAGCTGCGGTCATCCCTGAGTGTGTCCTGCAAGGCACAGACACTGCACACACTCGCGACACCATGGCCCAGACTCAGTGCAGGCTCAAACTACATCTAAGGCTGCTGGCGAGCAGAGTCCATTTTTTTCTTACGATTATGGCCCTTTTAAAATTTGTCTGCTTGTTTGTTTGTTTGTTTGGGAGGGTCTTGGGATTGAACTCAGGGCCTCTGCACTGAACTACATACATCCCAGTCCTTTTTCACATTTTGTGACAGGGTCTGGCTAAAACACTAAGGTGCCCCAGCTGGGTTCGAACCCATGATCCTCTTGCCTCAGCCTCCCAGAAAAATTTGCTTATTCTTTAAACTGGGCAAGGTAGTGCATACCCGTAATCCCAGCACATGGAAGGCTGAAGCAGGAGGATCACAGGTTCAGGGCAAGCTTGGGCTACACAGCAAGAGCCTGTCTCCCAAAAAAAAAAAAGAAAATTCTTTTTTTTTAAAATACATTTAAAATGCATCAGAATAAATTCTGTTTCATACACTTTAGTAAAATATAAAAGTAAAACAAAAACAAGCAACATCTAGCCATCTGCCTAAGAGAAGGAATCGCAAGAGTGAAACATTACGTGCACGTTGGCCACGCTCACCACAAGCCTCAGTGAGAGGTGGCGTTGACGTCCTCAGCAATGAGGCAGAGGAGCCCCGCAGACAGAACTGAAGCTGGCAGGACACAGGCCAGCTCCTGCTGAATGTGCTATCGCCCTCGTTTGAATTTTTTTTTAAAGAGTTGTTTCACAGTAGAGTACCTCTGCCAACAGTTCCTTTTAATGTAAGAAAAAAATGTCTAAATTGTGGGGTGGCAAAGTAAAGATAATTAGCACATGTAATACCTCACATACTTATCATTTTTGTGTGACAAAAACATTTAAAATCTACTCTTGCCAGGTGCAATGGAACACACTTGTAATCTTAGCTACTAGGAAGGCTGAGGCATGAAGATGGCAAGTTCGAGACCAGCCTGGGCAAGTCAGGGAGACCCTGTCTCAAAATAAAACTAAAAAAGTGTTGGTTGATGCACTTCAGTGGTAGAGCACTTGCCTGGTATGTGTGAGGCCTTGGGTATTGGGAAAAAAATTATACTCGCTGAACAATTTCAGCTATTGGCCATTACACAGTATGTACCTATTCAAAACATCATGTTGTACATCATAGCTATCACTTGAGACACAAATAATATCTTTAAACTGTGCTTCGTTGGGGCTGGGGATTTAGCTCAAGTGGTAGAGTGATTGCCTAGCAAGTGCAAGGCCCTGAGTTAGAGTCCAAGCAACCCCTCACAAAAAAGAAATTGTGTTTCACAAGAGGGACACTGGGACATCATCATAGAAGTGAAGAGAACAACACAAGGATTGGGAAAATATTTTTGCAAGTGATATATTTAACCAAGACTTGTATCTACAAAAAAAGCATTACACCTAATTACTAAGCTATTCAATTTTAAAACAGGCAAAGGAACCAAGCATGGTGGTACATGCCTGTAATCCCCACAGTGAGGGGGATCAAGAGTTTCTGGCCAGCCCAAGCTGCATAGCTGGACCCTGTCTCGAAAACTAAAAAAAAAAAAAAGAAGAAGAAGAAGAAGAAGAAAAGGAGGGAGAGCAAGAAGGAAAGGAAGGAAGGAAGAAAGGAAGGAAGGACAGACTGACAGATGGAGTGAAGGGAGGGCTGAAGGGAGGAGAGAGGGAAGGAAGGAAGGATTAGGGTGGATCTTAATAGGCATTCCTCTGAAGAAGTATAGAAAAGCCCAAGAAATACATCAAAAGATGCTCAACATCATTAGTCCAAATAAACCTTTCTTTTTTGTTTTATAAGTTACCCAGGCTCGGGTGTTCCATGATAGCAACACAAAGTGGGCCAAGGTGACCAGGAAATGTGGAGTTTCAAAAAGAGAAAATGCCGTAAACTCCTATGTCTGCCTCTTGTTGACCGGAGGGCCCTAGGGAACACTAAGAGGGTGTGACAGGCTGTGGGCCAACTAAGGGGCAGAATGCTGGAAGCAGTGTCCCCGTGGGAAAGGAAGCTGGGTGGCAGGGGTGGCGGGGCAGACAGCAGGGCTAGCTAGAGACAACACCCTGGGGGGAAGATGCTGGCCGGGGAGGGGTCTGCTGCTCGCCAGCGGGCAGCACAGGAGGCGCAGGAGTGGGCAAGACCCTTGGACCCTGAGTCTCAGGGCAGGCCCTCAAGCTGTGTACCTTGAGCAAGTTACTGATGACACGGGCGCTCTTGGGGCGCTGGCCATGATGGCGGCAGGAGTTTCAATGACATGTCCTGGAGGGTCTGTACCATGTGTCACCCCTAGACACCAAATGCCACCAGGGTTAAGCTGGGTCTGTCTAGGGTTCTGAGTACAAACAGTGCAGATGCAACTGCTTTCCAAGGAGGACACTCCCCCGATGACCTTGGCCTGCCTTCTCCAGAGACCATAGTCTACTCCACAGGGGAGACGGAATAGCTGGAAGGGAAGAGTTTTCCACTATAAATCCCTCCCCCAGCACAGGGCTGGCAAGGGCCGCTCACCACAGCAGGACAGGGCTGGGAGTGAGGTGTGTGGATGGGGAGACAAATCTATGCCGAGAAATCACCTTTCCCAGTGTTTCTGCAAATACATCCCTGGGACCGCTTGCTCACAAAAGCTAATTTGAATAGATGAATGTATATGATTACAAGATTCGATGTTTTATTAAAATCTGAGGCGCCCTGGGATTTCAACTTTAACACATGTCCCGGGCTACATAGCTGTCTTCAACTTTTACAGAGATGGTGAAGATAGACAGGAATTATTTTATCACAAGGTTACCATTTGGTAAGGACCGACCATGTGCAGACAAATGAGAGGCTCCGTGGGCTGACACAGGAAAGAGAAGCCACTGCGGGCAGCAGCTCACACCCTGA